>BPLQ01001991.1:0-121736 GCA_021605075.1 Caerostris darwini
TCACTGTCATTAAAATTATTATTTTATTGAATATTGCAATTAAAATTATTATTATTTTATTGAATACTGTAATTAAAATTATTATTATTTTTATTGAATACTGTAATTAAAATTATTTTTATTTTTATTGTAGTAAATACAGCAATTAAAACTATTATTATTTTTATTGTATTCAATACTGTATTTAAAATTATTATTTTTATTGTATTGAATACTGTAATGATTGTAATAAATTTCTTATATTTTTATTGTATTAAATAACAACTTTTAATTTAGGATAATGAATTGGCAACTAATTTTGTGGTCCAATTTAGAACACTTACCTGTCCGAATCCACAGGGTGACAGCAAATATAATTAGGGTTACTCCTTTGAATGGAGACATTTTCTTTGAGAGAAATACACAGTTCAAATGAATTGCAATTTATAGATGAAATTGGACGAAACATTCTTTGTGATGTCTGAAAGCTCAGCTGTGTTTTTTCAACTTCGTCATTGGAACAGATGGTGTCAATAGATAAATGACTAGTTCACTTCGAAATTTATGGTCTTTTAAACGTATTTACTCAAATAATGCTTCTATATCAAAATGGTTTGCAGGGTGAATCGTTGTTTTAACATCAAAATGATAGAAATTTATCTTTATTGAGTCTAGCACTTGACCTAGAGGTCATTCGCCTTACCCAGAATGAATCACGAAAAGTCTTATAGATGTCTGCTGCAGTTTTGATTGAAAATTATTCTATAATGTCATGGATAGAATGTTAACTTGCTAAAATAACTGCATTTATCTCCCAATTGTTTCGAAAAAATCCAAGTTATGACTGAAACGTTGATTAAGCAAAGTACACGCATCTTTCCAACTTTTTCGATAAAAATTAGGTCACGATTAGATGAACTAAAGTCCAGATCCCGACTAGACTACTTTGTTAATCACGGTGTGGATTAGCAAAGTAGTTTCACCCACATTTCAAATATTTTCGAGATTTTCAATGGCTAACGACAATTGACTACCATGGCCAAAATAGTTGTACTCACTTTTCAACACTTTCGAGAAAATCTAGGTTATGGCTACAATATTGATTAGCCAAAGTAGTTGTACTCCCTTTTAAAACATTTTCAAGGAAATTCAGGGCAGGACAACAATGCTGATTGGACAAAGTACTAGATCAGACCAATCGAAATTTTTTTGAAATTCAGGTCTTGACAATAAAGTTCATTGGCCAAAGTAGTTGCACCCACCTGCCAAAACTTTTCGAGAAAATCCAGGCCATGACCACAATCTGATTGGCCAAAGTACTTACACACACCAATCAAAAATTTTTGAAAAATCCAGGCCATGACAATGATGTCCATTAGCCTAAGTAGTTACAACCACCTGTCAAAATTTTTTAAGAAACCCATGTCATAACAACAATGCTGATTGTTCAAAGTACTAGATCACATCAAACAAAACTTTTTGAAAAATCCAGAGCATAACAATAATGTTCATTGGCTTAAATAGTTGCACACACCAATCAAAAACTTTCGAGAAAATCAAGGCAATGACTACAATGTTAATTAACCAAAGTAGGTGACCTATCTCTCAAAAATTTCGAGAAAATTCAGTTTTCAAATTGTAAATGCTTACTTATTTATGAAATATTGCTGCATTGCTTATAAGTAGCTCAACTACTTTAACGAAGAAAAGGTTTGATTCGGGGATAATTTTAAAGGTGACTAGATCATATTTAAGTCAAATGTGACTTCAGCAAAAAAAAAAAAAAAGGAAAATATCATTCCAATGTCAGTTATTAAAAATGAAGTTAATCTAGAATTTCAATCCATTCACCACTTGAACATATTTCAGGTTTAATTCGACTTCAAATGGCGGATGGAAATATGCTGACGAAATTAAAATGTTTTGTATCTCGCAGGAAGTCACAAACTGTCCTTCGCCGATTTAGTTAAAATTTATCCAGTATTCTCACTTCTGAAAGTATTCACTTCAGACATCACCAGAGGATCGGATCATTAGTTATCCTGGACGTTAGCTACCCTGTTACCACTGGAATACCAATCTTCGTAAATTATAATAATAAATGCAAATTGTTTCAATTAACTGAATTGTGATTGAAATTTAGTCTTCATTTTATTTTTGAATTGGTTGTATAGTGCCTACACCTCAGTGTCCTACAGTGCGGGATGGACATCCCCTGAGTAATCTACTCATGGATGGAGGGCAGAATTCTGACTTGGCACCGGGTCGATGATTGGTTTGTCGCTCTACTGTCATCTTGGGCACACTTTGGGCTAAACACAACGGGACCTACAATTTAAAATGGATTCCGAACCATTCGCAAACATCCATGCACAACCAGTATTCGAACCTGAAGGCTGTGATACCAAAGGCCAGAGCGCTATACACTTAGCCACCAGGTCGTATGTGTCGCTGATGAAGGAGGGCAATGCCTTCATGGATGACATTTAGGGAGAACTACTAAGCATTTCCTTATAGTACAGGGAAATAAAACGGCCAACATCCACCAAGTAGTCTGACTAACGAGGCAAGATGTTGATACGCCAGTCTACTTGCTTTTTAAACAGTGTCTGCAAAAATGTAGCCAGTGGTTTAAACATCACAAATGACTTTGGGACTCCCCTTTTTTTGAAAGATTGTCTAAAAAAGCCGCCCACAAGTTGAACACCACAAATGCCACCAAGGCTCCTCGTTTTTTTGAATCAGTGTCTACAACAAAGTCTCCAGCGAACTGAACCTCAGCCTTAATGCTGACGAGCGGCGCACGTTGCCATAAGTTTGGTTTTCTGTATTGGTATTACAATTAAATGACGATCAATAAATCTGAATATAAAGCCCAAAATAATTAATTACTTCTTTCTCCTAGGTATATTTAATCTTCTGTGGTACAAATTTGTATTAAATTACGATGTGCTTTTCAGAAGTAAAGTCATACAAAATTAAAAAATATATATAAAATAATCTTAATTAAAAGAACTAATTTTAAGCTTGAAACTTTAAAAACGTCTTTGCAAAAAAATTAATTTTTTTACTTCTTTAAGTAAACATAATTGTCACATTTCTAAATATAGAAAATTTAATTATCAACAATGTAAACGGTGCAAAATGCTATTCCATAACAAAAAAATATCACCAGAAAAAAACATTTTTTTACCAAAAGATTAAGAGAAAAAAGCTTTTTAATAAAAGGGTACATTTAATTAAAGCTTTACGCATAGCTGTACAAGAAAAAATAAGGCATGACTACTTAATGATATATATTATAATAGTCTGAATTTAGAGTTAAAAAATAACAATAAAGTACAAATTATAATTATAAAATTTATTTCATGCTTGCTTAAATTTTTATCCAAGTGAAAAAGGAGAATATATGCTTTTATTACTTCAAATTGCACTGAATATATTTGTGCATGGATTTCTTTTGTTCTTAAGTGGATTTCTTTAAAAGTTTTTTTATGATTGAAACTATATTCTAAAAAATTGCAATTAATGTTTAATTGTATCTTAGATTAATTTATGTAAGTTAAGGCAAACGTAATATGTATCAAAAATAATTGATAGGTTATAGTAGAATATTACCACTAAAACTTGTTAATACAGCTCGATCTGATTATGGTCAATTAACAATCAACACCACTTCAATTACAAGCGCACAAGAACGACACATTACAAATAATACACAGCATATATCTCATTTTAAACAACTAATTATACACTTTTGGAAGGATTAAAGTATGCAAAAAATGAGCGTACCTCGGTTTTTAAATCAGTGTTTACAACACAGCCACCAGAGGATTGAACCTCGGCCCTAATGCTCACCACCTGCGCACCTTGCAACTGAGGCACGATTCCGGCAAATAAGATTCTTCTTCTATTTAGTGAAATTACAGTATAATTCAAGATTAATTTCTTCCGAAAAAAATTTTTAGCTCCAGTTTTACAGCATATATTAAGACAAAATCAAGCTATCTCTTGTTCTAATGCAGCTGGCAATGCAGAGATAGTTCATCTTTATGCCATGAGCAAGGGTTGCACCGATGTTACTTATTGAGCACTACCCAGGGGGTACGTATAGCTTGAAGATAGGCTAAGGACACGAGAAACACTACATCCCACAACGCTCTACGGTTCTAAGAGACCGAGACCTACGGTTTAACGTGGATTCAGAACCACTCCAAACATCCATGGCACCGCCGGGACACGAACCCGAAGCACCGAGAGCCATCAGGCCTCTTCGAGCTATCTGTGAAGTTTAATAATTAAATAAAATTTTAACATGTGGAATTAGTGTTGTATTTCACACACATATATATTTCAACAGCATTTTTTAACTGATTACTTTGTTTTATTATTCTAAATACCTCAATAATTTTTTTTTTAAAAGTTGGAACCATTTTAGTATGCAATAAAATTTTTTGTTGCCATGAAAATACTTTTCCTGTTCTAGGTAGTCATCTGCAGCTAAGATTTATGATAGAAATAAAATCAAATTTAATATAGGAGTTGCGGAAGTTATTGGAAGGAGAATTCCATAAAAGAAAAAGAAAAAGCCACCGATAAGAGATATTTATGTAACAGGAAATATTTCACAATCTATATAAACTAATTATTCAGGTTTACTACTCTAAACACATTAATGAATAAAGATACAGGGCTGCCATAAATTAATGTTCCTTGTCAGGAGATATCTACAAATAAAACTAATAAACTAAATGAAGTCAAAATTCGCATACGTACTATATTAGGCATAGGAAGTTGAATTCAGCAAAAAAACCGCCAAAAATCACCGTTTGGCGCTGTTATCATGCACGTACGAGGAATTGTCCTTCAATATATATAGATAATAGAGAGTTTTTGCATAACGTTTTTTTATCGTCAGATATTTTTTTCTCCCTAGCGCGCATGCTCATAGGAAACATTATTACAGATACGCATGCGCAATTTCCTATGAGCATGCGAGCTAGGGAGAAAAAAATATCGGACGATAAAAAAACGTTATGCAAAAACTCGCTATTATCTAGGTTAACTGCCAATATTTTTTGACGGAATATCCGCCTTGTTCCCCGGACAGTGATATAGGGCTCCTGGTTATAAAAATATATATATATATTTGTATGACTGTTATATGTAAGGGTGACAACTCTAACCCGTAATAATAAAACATCTCTTGTCTCGAAATCTGCCACTAGGTTAACGCCATTGGCCACCATGAAGCAATTACGCCAATGGAGATAAAGGTGAAGAAAGCGTTTTAAGCAACAATTAAAAAAATTAAACACTACAAAAATTAATAATTTTGAAACAGGTATCGTTATGACTAATTCTTAGTGTCCCGCGGTGAGGAATGGACATCAATGAGTGATCTACTCATCAAATTCTGTTTGTGATGGAGCATTAGGTGCAAACTTGACTTGGCTCCGTGCATTTCTTACAGTCATAGACCGGGACCTACGGCTTAAAGTGGACTCCGAACCACTACAAACAGAAATGGCACTGCCCGGACTCCAACCCGAAAAGCTGTGGTAACGAGTGTCAGACCGCTAGCCATTCAGCCATCAGGCCCCATTTGTTATCTGAATTAGGAGATTTGATTTAAATTGCAATACATCTGATTTATCGAAGTACTTTAACACCGATGCGATCTATAAAATTAACTACACTATTAATTCACTTAAAGGTTTTGATGTTTCAAAACCCTTATAATTAAATCCATTATGAAGTCACTACGTTCTGGATCTATTTTCAGTTGGAAATTAAAATCATTTATTTCTAGGAAAAGGTCCACTGCCAGCAGATGTCTTTAGATCAACAGACACATTCACTCCTTAAACATCTTTTTCATCCCCCCCCCCTTTTTTGTACCGTGGGCCCATTTCCCGAGCGATTTTGTGTGGGGATCCAGTGACTCGCCTGTCATTGGCTGGATTGAACGAGCTCGACTAACGCGATTATGCTACTCGTAAATAATAAGGGAGGGGCCGTTTACCTTATTAATTGCAACTCCGGTGCAGGGGGTCGTCTAATTCCCTCTCTACCCACTTATTAAGAGTAGGAGGGGGTGGGATGCTGCATTGTTTGGCGATATCTTCTCGACGGGAGACGTCGAATGTGATAACAGGGGTTTTTAATTTCTGGAGGTTGTAGTTGAATGCGGATTCTCGGTTTGGAGCTTATTGTCGTCAAGAAAATGGAGGGAAGTCGTTGAGTGAAAGAGGTTTCTTGAAAAGAACAAAGTTAATTTGAGCTTTCTGATGAAGTGGACATTTGATTGGTCCATGTTTGGTAATGATTGGTTGATGTTTATTGAACTGTGCTAAAACTGTCTTTTGTTCAGTGATAGTTATTAATTAGCGTACAAAATTCAAAAATGGCTCAATTTACGACCATATTTAATATAATGGTCAGAACGATAGTCGGATAATGGAAAGTATGGTAATTCCATGATGGTAAGAATGTATAACTGAATACCATAGTAAGTGTTTTGCTCAATACTATTCACACGTGGACGACAATAACAATTTAATGCCCAAATGGCAGTCCGTGGGACATTTGACCACCCATTACACTGTAATCATCCCTTAATAAGCAATTAGATTAAACTATTACTATTACTACCACACCTCATCACTGTGCCTGGACCTGAGCTGCCTCTTGACAGTTTGGGAATGATGTGGGTGACCGAAGTTTGTGTGTGCTCCGTGACTCTGTACGGTCATATGAGACCGGAACCTAAAACGTAAAGTTGTTTCCTAACAAAACATCCATGATACCGTCTGGGCTACACCCGAAACCTGGCATGAGAATTAAGCGCTAGACATTCGTCCATTCATGCCCCAAGCATTAGAGCCGAACTGCAATACGCTGGCGACTTTGTTGTGGACACTGTTTCACTATTCGAGACCCTATGGTGTTTGTGATGTTCAGACTCTTACCACCTGAGTCGTGCTAACTGGTGGTAGTTTCTTCCCAAACGATACGTAAATTCAGTGTAATTCCCCCTGAAAGTCAAGAGGTAGAAGGCAATAACTTCCTTCCTTCTTCAGCAATTCGAATTCTACAAGCGGGGACTCCATTCCAACAGAAACTGCTCCCTTCCACCCTTCATGAGATCATACTACTACTGTTGCCCCACATCACATAACTCTGCCTAGAGCTGAGTTGCCGCTCTACAGTTTGAGAATGATGTGTGTGAGATGTCTAATTCGGCTCTGTGATGTTTTACAGTCATATGAGGCCGGGACCTACGGCTTAAAGTGGATTCCGAACCACTACAAATATCCCTAGCGTGGCACTGGATCCATCTTCAGTGGAAAATTAGAATCATTTATTTCTAGGAAAAGGTCCACTGTCAGAAAATAGAGAATTTTTGCCTACCGTATTTCGGACGTCCGTTAGCTTTTCCTCCCTAGCGCGCATGCTCATAGGAAATTGCGCATGCGTATCTGTAATAATGTTTCCTATGAGCATGCGCGCTAGGGAGGAAAAGCTAACGGACGTCCGAAATACGGTAGGCAAAAATTCTCTAATGTCTTCTCGATTTTCATTTCTTAATCATCCACTCCTTAAATATTCACCCCCACCCTCCAACCTTTTTTTGTCCATGCGTCTGTTTTCCGAGTGATTTTGTGTGCGGGATCTAGTGACTCGCTTGTCATTGGCTGGATTGAACGAGCTCGACTAACACGATTAGGCCACTCATAAATAATAATTGAGGGGCCGTTTACCTTATTAATTGCAACTCCGGTGAGAGAAGGGAGGGGGGTCGCCTAATCCCCTCTCCAGCTACTTATTAAGAGAAGGGGTGGGATGCTGCATTGTTTAGCGATATCTTCACGGCGGGAACGACGAATATGATAAAGGAGTTTTTTAATTTTTGCAGGGTGTAGTTGAATGCAGATTCTCGACTTGGAGCTTATTGTCGTCAAGAAATGGAGAGTGAAGGAGTTTTCTTCAAAAGAAGTTTAATTTCACTTTCTGATGGAGTGGACATTTGATTGGGCAAATGTTTGATGATGATGGGGGAATGATTAATGATCCGAAAATGTTCAGAAATATTTCAAGAACTGTGCTAAAAAAAGTATTTTTTATCCTGTGATAGTTATTAGTTAGCGTACAAAATAAAGATGGTTAAATTTATGCTCATAATTGAATTATGTTTTTAAAAAAGACTGACAGATTAACTTGAGCGGATTATGGTAAGAAAGATAATTGGATAATGGTAAGAATGGATAATCTAATGACATGGTAAGAATTTTAAATTTTTTGCTCTGTAAGTCTCCCAAGTGAACGACAATAACAATTGAATGTCCAAATGACTGTCTGTGGGACACTTGACCGACCATTACACTGTAATAATCACCTTAATAAGAAATTGCTGGGTGATTAAACTATTACTACTGCACCACACCACAATGTCTACAGTTGAGTTGCCCTTTACAGTTAGGGAATGATGTGGTTGAACAGTCTGAATGGGCTTTGTTAGATCTACGGTCCGAGACCTAGACCGAGGCCTACGGTTTCAAGTGGATTCCGAACCTCAACAATCATCTATGAAAATTGATGGGACTCGAACTCGATCCATGGCACCGGGTGCTAGACACTCGGCCATTCAGGAACCAATTCGTTTAAACTAGAAAATTTCTTATTTAATATTCTTACCTTTCAAATGTAATGAATTGAGATGAGAAAAAATGCAGAGGGGGGTTTTGTTTTCAGCCAGTCATATAATACTTGGTGGCAAGCGCTCTCGCATTCAGTTCCACAGGCTTCGGGTTCATATCTGGCGGCCCTAATGGGTGTTTGTAGTAGTTTGAAATCCACTTTAAACGTTCGGTTCCAACCTTATATGACAGTAGAGTGCTGGCCGAAAAACTGACCACCCTACATTATAAAAAGGAAATCTTCTCTCGTTTCAAAATCTGCCAGTAGGCAGACGGCCTTCATCACCACTCGGAGCTGGGCGCCAACTCTTTAAATTCCTTGAATTTCTAATAATAAAAGCAATAAAAAACACTACAGCTTGCATAACTTCATCCGCTATTAGTTTTTATGTATTCCATTGTTGTTGTTGTCGCGCCCCTCATGGGAGGATGGGTGCAGCTTCTGTTCTGATGGAGCACCCGTAGGTAGAAGTCTGGCTTCTGCTCCGTGACGCTCTTACAGTCATAGGAGACTGGGACCTACGGCTTAAAGTGGATTCCTAACCACTACAAACATCCATGGCACCGCCGGAACTCGAACCTGAAACCTGTGGCACCGAGCGCCAGAGCGTTAGACACTCGGCCATTCAGGCCCCTATGTATTCCATTAAAAATCAATATTATATCAAAACTGCAGTAACATTTTTAACACAAAACTCCTGACAAACTCACATTCGATTGTCTAAAAAAATAGAATTGTTCAAGATCTGACATGCACATAAACTTCAGTAACGAAACCGAAAATCATCATAGACATCCAAATGATGAACACACAGACATGAAAATATACCGTGCATGCAAAATGGCACTTACGAAAATCAGCGGCGTGGCACATGTGGTGCACCACGAGCTATAGATGGCGGAGGCGAACGAAGGCTACGGAGATGCGTTCGGGCGAATAGACGTGCAACTGTTGAGCAACTGGCCGCCCAGATGAACCAAGGGGCTACCAAGAGTATGTCCTCAACAACGATTCAGCGAACGTTGCTGCGCATGGGCCTTCGCAGCAGACGCCTGGTTAATGCACCTATGCTGACTGCTAATCAATGCACCTATGCTGACTGCGGCGGCGAAAGCTGGGAATTGCACGTCAGTACTGAAACTGGACGTCCACAGAGTGACTTTTTCCGATGAATCATGTTTTATGCTCCATCGGACAAATGGACGTTGGCGTATACGACGTGAAACGTCTGAAAGCAAACACCCTGCAACAATTGCCGGAAGGATCCAAGCTGGAGGAGGGAGAATTATGGTTTGAGGAATGTTTTCCTGGCATTCACTGGCTACACTCATCATCGTGGAAGGCACGATGGATCAGCACATGTACGCATCTGTCTTCGCGGACCATGTCCAGCCCTACATGCGAATTATTTTCCCTTAGAATGATGGCATCTACCAGCAGAACAATGCGAAGTGTCATACAGCTCGCCATGTATGTGAGGGATTTGAAGAGCACCAGGATGAGTTTACCGTGGCCACAAAACTCCCCGGATTTAAACCCAATCGAGAATATGTGGGACCACCTCGATCGGGTTGTTCTCGCCATGGATCCTCCACCGCGTAATCTAGCGCAGCTGGTCACGGCACTGGAGTCGGCATGGCTCAACATCCCAGTGAACACTTTCAGAAACCTAATTGACTCTCTTCCGGCACGTCTCGTAGTTGTCCGCTCTGCCAAAGGTGGTTCTTCTGGCTTTTTATAGGTGGTCACATTAATGTGACTGTACTGTATATTTACATAAGATCAACGTCTGCGAGCTTTGTTGCACTTATAAAGGCTAAATCCCACCGACACGCTATAAAAGAGGATTTCAGGACAAGAGTCGAATGGGTGTTTGAGTGTCGTATGATAATGAAGTTGGAAGCCTCCAGTGACGTTATCTCAGTATTAATTGTTCAACGTATTCATTTTATTACGATCTCTTTTGTGAAAGCAGTGACTACAACGAACACCTGAAAACTTCTTCATTCCGTTGAACACATTAACAATGCACAACAAATAGTACTAATAAATAAATGGATGTTATTTGTTTATAGGTTGATGTAAATATATTTGATTTCAAAGAATCATAGAATATTTCCGAAATGGTAGAATGATTCCTATGTTAATCAGTCATCAAAATTTATAATTCTTAATAAAAAAAAATTAGCAATAATGTTTACTAAATAAAACGTGAGATGTAAACAGTATATGTAGATGTATATTTGTAGTAGTAGATGTAGATGCAGATGATTAAATAAACGTAAGTTTCATTGGACCCTATAATGAATAATAAATGATAAATGATAATAATGAGAAATAAATGCAAGATGTCAGCAGTAGATGTAGATATTTATGTGTAAAAGAACATGTAGATGTAGATCTTTGATTAAATGTAGGCTAAATAAACTTAGGATGAATTTGCCCATATCACAGAGACACGACTTGTGCATCCATTTAATAGACCCATATCCTATTTCCAAATAAATCTCTGAAAAGGGAAATAGCTTCGATTCGAATCATACTATCTGACCTGCACCCCATACTTTCCATTAAACCCTCAAAAGCATCTTTTCTGAAGATGCTTTTCACTCCAAATTATACTTTTCAAAAGACTCATCTAATCGTTCGTTCGATACTCTGCATCCCCCAAACTCAACCAGTCCGTGAATCCTTAAATAAATACGTTAATGTGGAGGAGAACGCCGCATCTCTTGGAAGGGTGCATAAACCGGAGCGATATATCGGATAAATGATAGTCCTGCCAAAAAGACTTCTTCCCCAAAACGGCCACTTTTCAAATCGCTCATGACGCCAAATAATTATGAGGAATTATTTCTAATGATGGCAAAAGGGAATCCGGTGCCTGCATCTCCATTTTGAAAGGGGGATCGTCGAAAGGCTTTATGAATGGCGACGACAGTTGTAGTCGAGCTCAAAATGAACGCAAGCGTTATCTCCTGACGTTTGAATCGGATGTGATTTCGAAAATGGGAGTTAAAAATATCAATGTTGGTTTTTCTGAAGCGCTTTTTCTGTGGAGGAGCAGCAATATTTTTGATTTTTTTAATGAGTGATCACTGATTTTTTTTAAAATTTTTATTTGTTGATTATTTTAATTTTTTTAATTCTCTAACAGAATTTAAAAGTGTGCAATTGGATTTATTCTCATTTTAAGAAAATCCTCTTTTTGTAATTTTTAATTTACATTTCTTTATTTTCTTAATTTTCAATAGAGAATTCAAAAGTTAGGAGTATTCAGTCTTAAATTTGTTGAGGAAGTATTTATATAATTTTTATTAGTTTCATCTTACGCAAGATAGTTTTTTTATTTTGTACCTAGAAATGGCGAATAAAAATAAAGGACCATGCGTAAGTAAACTGTACATTTGTTTTGTACACTACTTAACGGTGATGATTGTTTCTATTTGTGTCGATTACTGGGACGTATTGACCTTGTCCCTGTGAGCAGCCCAAAGTGGCCGGCACCGACAAACGCTGTTACTCATAGAACACTATAGGTACGTGTAGCTTGAAGATAGGCTATGGACGTGAATAACACTACCCCACAGCACTCTACGATTCTATTATACCAGGATTTATGGTTTAAAGTGACTTCGGAACCAATACAAATATTTATGCCACCGCCTGGTCCCAAACCCAAATCTAGTATTGAGAGTCTAGTCAATCTTCCATCAGACCCCATGTTGATCCGCAACTTGGGAGCGTGCAAGAGATGGCGTGGCATATATATATATATATATATATATCAGTGAACCGCATTTGAGATATCTAAGTGGACGGGAAGTAGAGAGTTAATTCAAATCTATTTTATTTACACATTACAATGACGATATTACACACAAAAATAATAGAAATACAAAATACAGACACAAAAAACCCACGTCTATCGCGGATGACTACCAACAAGAAAGTTCTAAAATAAAGACAGGCAAATGTTTACCCCGAAGTACGGTTACAGTTAAGTGGAATGGTAAAGAATTTAAGTCGTAAATAATTACAAAAGTCCTAGATAGACAGCATTTTCGATAATACTTGCTGAATAAAACGTGCTTAGGATGAATTTGCCGATATCGCAGAGTGACCACCCGTGCATCCTTCTAATAGACTGATATCCTATTTCCAAATAAATCTTGGAAAAGGAAAATACCTTCGATTTCCTACATACCATCTGACCTGCGATCCATTAAACCCTCAAAAGAATCTTTCCAAAGACACTTTTAACTCCAAATTATGCTTTTCAAAAGAGCCGTTCTAATCGTTTATTCGATACCATGCAAGCCCCAAATTGAACCATTCGTTTAATCCTTAAATAAATACATTAATGTGGAGGAGAACGTTGCGTCTTCTCTTCGAAGGGTGCACAGACCGGAGCGATATGATAGTCTTGCCAAAAAGATTTCTTCCCCAAAACGGCCACTTTTCAAATCGCTCCTGACGCCGGTAAATTATGAGGAATTATTTCTAATTATGGCAGAAGGGGATAGTTGAAAGGTTTATAAATGGCGAGCGGAGAAGACAGTTGCAGTCGAGCACAAAATGAACGCTACTTGATTTCTTGACGTTTTGAATCTCATTCGATTCCGAAATTGAAGTTAAAAATACCAATGTTGGTTCTTTCCTTAAACTCATTTTCTGTGGAGTTGAAGACTTTTAATTGGTTTTTTAGGGAGTGAGAACTGTTTTTTTTTTTTATCCTTTTTTTAAGAATTTTTAATAATCTAGCAGAATTTACAATTTTGCAAGTGGATTTTTTTTTTCAATTTAAAGAAATCCGTCTTTTTAGTTTTGTTTAAATTTTTTGTTTTTCTAGCTCATTAAAAATTAGGGAGAATCAGTTATAAACTTGTTGAAGAAGTATTTATATCATTTCTATTAATTTTATTATACTAGAGGTAGTTTTAAAATTTTACTTAGCAATAGCGAATAACTGTTAACAAGTACACTGCTTATTTTTTTATACACTATTTAAGGGTGATGATTAAAAAGTGCTCTGTGTAAGTGACACTGTGCCATAACGACTTAGTGACTGCAACGAACATATGAACTCTCCTTCATTTCCGTTGAACACATTACCATTGGACAACAAGTTGAACTAATAAATAAACGCATATATTATGTTTATACAAAGATTTAGATATATGTAATATTATTATAAAAATCAGAGAACGTTTCGAAAATGGTAGAATGCTCCCTATATTAATCGATCAAAACTGAAAAATATTTATAAAAATTAGCAGTTATGTTTCCTAAACAAAAATTGGGAAGATAAATAACAGTAGGATGTAAACAGTATATGCAGCGATTATGCGTAGTAGATTATGCACAGTAAAATATAAGTAAAGGTAAATGTTTTTTTTTCTTCTTCTTTCTAATGCAGCTGGCAAACACTTAGATATGGACGTCTTGGATGCCTTAAGGCAAGCGCTGCACAGACGTTACTCACTTGTTTTTTTAGGGAGAAAACATTTACCCAGGGGGCGCGTGTAACTTAAAGATAAGCCACGGACGCGGAGTAACAATGCCCCCGCAACGCTCTACGATCCTATTATGACCGCGACCTACGGTTTAAAGTGGATTCCGAAACACTGCAAACACCTATGGGCAAAGCCAGGATTTGAATCCGATACCTGTGGTACCGAACGCCAGAATAAAGGTAAATGTAGTTGTCTAAATAAACGTAGGATGAATTGGACCCTATCACAGATACAAGACCCGTGTATCTGTTTAGTAGACCCACATCCTATTTCCAAATAAATCTCTGAAAAGCGAAATAGCTTCGATTCGAATCATGCTATCTGACCTGCGCCCCATACTTTCCATTAAACCATCAAAAGAATCTTTCTAAAGACACTTTTGACTCCAAATGATACTTTTCAAAAGAGCCGTTCTAATCGTTTACTCTATACTTTGCAAGCCCCAAATTGAACCAATCCGTTAATTCTTAAATAAATACGTTAATGTGGAGGAGAACGTTGCGTCTTCTCTTCGAAGGGTGCATAAAGCGGAGCGATCATTCGGATTGATGATCGCCGTCAGCTTCTGCCAGAAAGACTTCTTCCACAAAATAACCACTTTTCAAATCGCCTCTGACGCGGAAGCCGGCAAATTATTGGGAATTATTTCTAATTATGTCAAAAGGGGATAAGGTGCCGCATTTGCATTTTAAGAGGAGGATCGTCGAAAGACTCATGAATGGCGAGGAGGGAAGACAGTTGCAGTCGAACCTAAAATGAGCGCTACGTGACGTTTGAATCTCTTTTGATAACGAAATGGAAGTTAAAATTGCCAATGTTGGTTTTTCTTAAACGCGTTTTTGGGGAGTAGAAACTTTTATTTGATTTTTTAATAAGTGGGTACTGATTTTTTTTTATTTGTTTAGATTTTTTAATTCTCTAGCAGAATGTAAAAGACTGTAAGTAGATCTTTTTTCTTTTTTTTTTTTTATTTATTTATTTTTTTTTTTTTTTTTTTTTAAGCTAATTTCAAAAGTTAGGGATAATCAGCTATAAATTTATTGATGAAATATTTTGATTTGATTTTTTAATAAGTGAGTATTGATTTTTTTATATTCTTCACTAGCAGAATTTGAAATGTCTGTAATATTATTATCATTATTTTTTTTTTTAATATAAGTAAATCTTTTTTGATTTTTTTAAATTTCGGTATACTTTTTTTATTTTTTAATCGAATTAATGAAGTTAAAATTAATCAGTTTTAAATTTGATGAATAAATATTTATATCATTTTTTTTTCTATTATTTTTATCTTACGCAAGACAGTTTTTAGTTTTCCACCCAGCAGTGGAGTATAAAAAAAGGGTCCTGTTTTAATGACAGTGTGTTCGTTTTTTCATTAACCTTCTAGAAGTGATGAATAATAAATTGTTTTGCATATAATTACATATAAAAATTGTGTGTTTACTGTTTCTTAGAATAAAAATATACATGGGGTTATCAAAATAATGGAAACACCTGTGCATAAGAGCGACATTTTTGAATGCTCTTCGTAAATATTAAATTATAATATTAGCTTCCCCTTTTTAAATACAAATGTATATATTCTGGTAGTATGTGGTAGCTTTATTGAAGTTCTGTGAGTCTTGGATTTATTTCAAACGCGTCAAATGTCGAACTGTCTCACCTGCCGCCCATACTTTCCGTTAAACCATCCAAAGAATCTTTCAAAAGATACTTTTCACTCCAAATTATACTTTTCAAAAGATCCATTCTAATCGTTTATTCGAGCCAGCCCCTAAATTCAACCAGTCCGTTAATCCTTAAATAAATTCATTTACAACCACACACAATTGCGAGAAATTTGCGCTCTCTTCGAAGGGTGCATAAACCGGAGCGATCATTTAGATAAATGATCGTCCTGCCAGAAAGACTTCTTCCCCAATAGATACGATTTCACATTGCCGGAAAACGCTAAACGCCCTCGGGCGACTCTGCACAATTTGCAATTGACCTAGACGAACTGGCTCGGTGCTCAGAGTAGAGTCCTTGTTGCCGCAAGACAGCGGGTTCGAACCTGACCTGTCCCCATTAGTCATCATTTCTAGCAGCAATTACTCTACTCCGTAGTATACTCCTATTTGTATTTTTATATATTTTACTCAGTAACTGATTTTTTATCTTTTATATTTTATTTTTATCTCTTCATTAGTCTTTTAATTTTAACTTTTTATTTTTCATTATTGGGCAATACCTTGATCACTTATTACTGTTTATAATCATCAATGTTTTACCTCTCACCAATGAACTCTAATATACCACCCTGGAGTAATAGGTCATCATAGACCAAGGAACTCCGTGAAAACAAGGACGACGACTTCTTCCCCAAAACGGCCACTCTTCAAATCGCTCCTGACGCGAGAGCCAACAAATAATTATTGGGAATTATTTCTAATTATGGCAAAAGGGGATTCGGTGCCGCATCTCCATTTTGAAAGGGGGATAGTTGAAGGGATTTATGAATGACACTTGCAGTCGAGCTTAAAATGAGAGCTACGTGACTGCTTGAATCGCATTTGATTCAGAAAATGGAAGTTAAAAACACCAATGATGGTTTTCCTTCAATGCGTTTTTCTTAGAAGAGCATACTTTTATTTGATTTTTTATTACATGGTTACTAATCTTTTTTATTCCTTTATTTATTTATTTTTCAATTCACTAGCTGAATTTAAAAGATAGTAATTAAATTTTTAAATTCGTTTTTCGGAAATCCTTTTTTTTTTTTTTTTTTTACGTCTTATTTTTTTTTTTTTAACTTCTATATTTTTTCAGCGAATTCAAGATTTAGAAATAATCAGTTATAAATTTGTCGAAGAAATATTTATATCATTTCTATTAATTTTATTTTTCTCAAGGTTTTTTTTTTTTTATTTTCCACCTAGCAATAGCGAATAAAAAAATAAGCATTGTGTAATTAAATAGTGTATTTTTTTTATTCACCTTCCAACAGTGATGAATAATGAAGTGTCATATGTATGTGAAATTGTATACCTTATTAGTCACTAAATAGCCTTGATGTGTAATAAAGTGTCTTGTGTGTGTGAAACTTTTTATTCATTTATTTTTTTTTTTAATTTTTTTATTTCCCACAATGCAGTAAATGATAATAAAGTATCAGTTGTAAGTGAAACTTTGCTGGTTTTTTCTCCACTTAGTAGTAAAATGTGTCTTGTGTGAAACTGTGTACTTTTTATTCACCACATAGCAGTGGAAGGCATCGGAAGATGAATTCGTGTGCAAAAAAAGCACCAACAGTCCTCGATAGGATACATGTTGGCTCTGTCGAGAACAAACGTTGGTCAATTATTACAATCAAATGCAAAATAGTTGTGCAAAATTTAATTAGTGTTATTTCATTAGTAAAGACTCACAGAATAATAATATATCCTTAAATCAAATTAATATATAAACCAAATTAATTTGATTTTTCTCCTCGACCAGGTGCACAATTGTCAATGTACAGACATTTGAGAAAATTGGATGTACAGACAATGAATGTACAGTCACTTGACCACGTGCAATTGTCCATTCACCTAAATGTTAATGCATATTGGCACTTGGAATGCTTTTGTAACGGCCTGCCTTATGTTTTATTTCGAGGAACGCAAGTTTTATAATAACACTGTTGTTGTTGTTTCTTATCTCACTTGACTGGCCAAGCCCACGAGCAAATACGTACTCATGATTGAAGGGGAAGGAAGCAGCTTCTGTTGGGATGGAGCACCCGTAGATAGAAGTCTGACTTTGGCTCCGTGACGCTCTTACAGTCACAGGAGGACCTACGGCTTAAAGTGGATTCCGAACCACTACACACATCCATGGCATCATCGGAATTCGAACCCGAAATCTGTGGCACCGAGGCGCCAGAGTGCTAGGCACTCGGCCATTCAGGTCCCAAATGTGTGAATGCAAACGGCACGCGGTGTTGGCCAGGTGGTCACCCACTCAAGTACTGACCGCGTCCGATGATGCTTGACTTCGGTGATCGAACGAGAACCGGTATATTCAGCATGGTATGGCCGTAATAAAACTAACATACACAACGTGTTTTACCTCATCAAAATAATCCGTTAAAACTAGAAAGTTCCATAACTATAACATAACTATATGAATAAGATATCCAAATGAACGAGATGTAGAGAATTAAGTCAAATATAGTTGCAATACTTTTATTTACACATTACAATGATGATATGGCACACAAAAATAAAAGAAATACAAAATACAGACACAAAAAACCCGCCTCTTCCACGGATGACTACCAACAAGAAAGTTCTAAAATCCAGGCAGATAAATGCTTACCCCGAAGTACTTTTACAGTTAAGAGCGGTAAAGTGTTCACGTGGTAAATAATTCACAAAGTTCTAGATGGACAACATTTTTGCAAATGCACAAAAACCCTCGTGTATCACGGATGACTACCAACAAAGTTCTAAAGTCCAGGAGAATAAAAAAAATCTAGCTATATGCAGCATTTTTGATAACGTGTTTATGAAGCACGCACAGTTAAATTTTCCCGTCCAATTAGATTTCCTAATACGTACCTAGTAGCACTAAGATTTCATCTATTGGCAAATTTAGTAGCACTGAGATTTTTTTTGTGGGGGGTGGGGGAATTCATCCCCTATAGCTTGTAAGAGTCCTTATATGAAATTGCGATTCATTACATTCATTAGTTTTAACTTCGGAGGCCTACAAACTAGAAAAGTTATTTTATGGTTATTTTATTATATATTTTTCTTCCACGCCTGGGAATACATCTTCAAATTGACCTCTACGGTCAATATTATGGAAACGAAGGAAAATAAATTATATAAATTATGAAATTCAAAATGGTAAATGAGAAAATCGCCAAACATTTACATTAAACAGTAGGAGATCTATTTGGAATCGATTTATTTCCTCAAATTGAAACTCTCCTTCTTAATGGAACAATGTGACTTTACTAAATCTAAACTCTTCCACCGGAAGATTTATTTAACCAGATGGGCGAACACGCCCCAAACCGTCGAATGGCTAATTTGAATTACTATCAGTTTCAAAAGTCGGTTGGGTTAATTTTAGAAAAGACGCAATTGGCGCCCGCAAGAATTCATGGGATAGATTCGTCCGCGACTCAACTTCATTTCAATGCTGCCTTTGTGTTCTGTTCCTGCACGTGAACGGCTAAGGCGCCTTTCACTTAGTGCACAGACGATTTCTGCGGAATTTTTGAATACGCGGTTCTGTTGAGGAATGAAGACGAATATTAAATTCGAAATCAGAATTTTCCATTTAAATGGGATGACGCCTGAAGATTCTAGAAGTGTTTGGATAGTGGCGTTAATATTTAAATTCTTCAGTCTGTAATCGATCTCACCCGTTTTAATGCTGGTTCATATATGAAGGTGAATTTGAGATGTCTATTCTCTAAAGAATAGTTTGTTAAAGTAAATTATAAATTTAAAAAAAATAATACATAAGTAATGAGCAAATAACATTAAGCAATATAAAATAAATAATAAGGATCAATATAAAATATAAATAATAAGCAAAATAAGCTTAAAGATTCTAGAAGTGTTTGGAGGATTTGATGATGCAGGAAAATTTGAGGAATCTATTCTCAACAAGTTTGTTAAAGTAAATTATAAATATAAATATAATAATATATAAATAATAAGTAAATAGTATTAAGCGATATAAAATAAATAATAACGTTCAATGTGAAATACAAAATATAAATAATAAGCAACATAAAATATAATATATGTGTAATAAGCAAAATTTAAAGATTCAAGAAATGTTTGGATAGGGTGTTAATATTTATGTCTTCATTGTGTATGCGATCTCATCTTGTCGATATTAGTTTAAATGTGGAGGTATCTTTGAGCTATTTACTCTGTTCAAACAAGTTTGTTGAAGCAAAATACAAAAAAATAAGCATAATAAAATATAAATAGTAAGCAACACAAAAGGTATTATTTTTTTTTCTTCTAATGCAGTTGGCAAATACTTTAGGCACTTGGATCCCTTAAGGCAAGCTCTGCACAAACGTTACTAACTTCGCATTACCCAGGGGGCGCGTGTAACTTGAAGATAAGCCCCGGACAAGGAGTAACAATGCCCCCGCAAAGCACTACGATCATATTCGATCGGGACCTACGGTTTAAAGTGGATTCCGAACCACTACAACATCCATGGCACCGCCGGGACTCGAACCCGAAAGCTGTGTTACCGAGCGCCAGAGCGCTAGCCACTCGGCCATTCAGGCCCTACAATAGGTATTATATAATATAAAATATAAGTGATATTTCGCCAGTAATATTTTGAATCGAAATGACATCACATTATTTGCACATTAAACCAACTGTAGCGTTCAACGTGCTGGATTGTGTCGGTGGAAATATGTCGGGAAAAATCGGTGGAACTTTTTTTTTTTCAATGCCAGTACAAATTTGAACTCATTGCGACTAGTGGTTCTTCTTCCAATATCTCCAGTTCAAATTTGAACTCATTGCGACTAGTGGTTCTAATTATAATTACCGGTACAGTCAATATTATTATGAAAAACATTAGCTTAGTATAGTGTATAAAAAATATCTTGTAATCAGACACTAAGTCCTATTTTCAAATTGAAAATCGCACTTTCATACTTGAACTCTTCAAATCATACTTGATACTTCCGAAATAAATAAACAGGACTTTCCAGAAGAGCATATACGTGAAAAGAAATCTATTCAAACTGGGTGCAAAGGCAATAACGGCGCGTGAGAAGTGTAGTATGCAGAAGCAGTTTTTTTTTTTTTTGCATAAACTCAATATGTTGTTGTTCTAATGCAGCTGGCAATACAGAGAGGGTTCACTTTATGCCATAAGCAAGTGCTGTACCGTTGTCATTCCTTCAGCAATACACATGGGGCATGTGTAGTTAGAAGATAAGTTACGGACCTGAGTAACGCTATCCCCACAGCATTCTAGGATCTTATTAGTCCGGGATATATGGCTTAAAGAGGATTCCGAACCACTACAAACATTCATGATACTGACGAGACTCGAATCCAAAACCTGTGATACCGAGCGCCACAGCGTAAGCCAATCGGCCATCAGGCCCCGCATACACTCATTATTTTTATAAAAAAAATCAGCTTAACATTGGGTTAAAAACAAAACATTTCTCGTAATCAGACACCAAGTCCTATTTTCAAAAGTCATTTTCAAGATACCTTTAACAGTGCATAAATAAACAGTACTTTTTCAGAAGAGCATATATATATACTCAAGAGCCAAAACATTATGACCACCTGTCAATAACGAGTTGGCCCACATTTGGCGCGCAACACAGCTTCAACCCGCCTTGGCGTGGATTAGTACCATCACTTAATACCAGTTAAATACCACTTCCACCTGATCACGTGCCTTCCACGTCATCCAGGCGAGTTCATTGCAAAATGTAGGGGTGGTCATAATGTTTTGGCTCTTGAGTGTACATGAAAAGAAGCAACTGCTCGTAGCAATCTATTCAAACTGGTTGCAAAGTAATAACGTGTGAAGTGGTATGCAGAAGCAAGCAGGTTGAAGTATTTCTGTTTACGAACAGCCATAAAACAAGGAATCATTTTCTGTTTCCTTTTGACCGCATACCATTCCCCGGGAGTACGACCTGCACTTTATGCGTTCTTCCCGCCTTTATGGGCGAGATGAAATCTTGCAGGAAGAGGCATTTCCCAATATTTTTCTTATGAAGGAGCCATTCCTTTCATATCGATCGGAATTCTGTATCGATGATTTCATCGTTATCGAGGAGCGGGTCGCTTAATCTCTGGAAGAGGGTGGCATAAATCACAGTGTTCTAAAAACAATCTTGAGGTTCGGATTTGAATGCGTTAGGTGGGTGGTCTGTGTTATTTTTTTCAATTCTTTCTATTAGCTCACATTCACCCTATATATATCTTGTTCAAATTTTCAATAGTTCATAAAACACTTTTTATTAATCCACTCGAGTTTAAATACCTTTTTTTTTTAACTTGTAGTGGATGATACTGGATGTTAATGCAGTTTTTTCAAATGTTAATTCATTCGTTAAATTAAATTAATTAATTTTAGGTTTTTTTTTAATTTTAAGTTGCATATATTTACCACTACATGGCGCCAGATAAACTTAAAAAAAAATTAATGAAAATGATTTATAAAGGACTTTCCGCAATAGAGTGAAAAAAAGTAGGAATTGACTTCATTTCTTTTTTCTGTTACTTTTTTTTCTCTATTAGTAGGTTTCCTTTATGTAATGATTTGTGCATTGAGCAGTGTTCTGCTGTAAAATGCATCTATTAGGCGTATGCTTAAAAAAAAAAGGTTTTTGTTTGCCCTCTAAAATGGGTTGTGATATAAACACGAAAAATGATAGGATTTGACGTTCACAAACACACACTCATTATATCATAATTGCAATATTTTTAAAGTATAAATATGCGTAATACATAATATAAATATGTATAGTATATAGTATGTATATAGTATAAATTTTTGTCAAGCACCAAATGTAAATGAATGCATCTTTATGTCCAGTGGCAACTATAAATTGTAAATTTTCGTCAAATGTCAACGATAAATGAATGTTTATTTACGCCAAGTGCAGATTATAAATTGTATACTTTATCAAGTGACAATTGTTAAATGAATGTGTACTTTCGGCATGTGCCTGACACTTAAAAAAACATTAAATATATATTTTAGTTTATTTCAAAACAGATTAAAAAAACATATTTAAAAATTTTTTTTTCCTTTGTTGATAGGCGAAGAACAAATGGATATTGCCATTATTTATTATTCGTCACAACCATCAATATTCATTCATTTATTCATATGTTGTTTAATATTGCATTATATGGTCCTATTTTGATATATACAAACACACCTTTGAATACACTTGATATATACAAACACACCTTTTCTAATCTAAATCATTTGAACCAGATATATACAAAGAATCTTTGAACACACTTCACGACTTCAATGACCTTTCTAATCTAAATTTAAGAATCTTTCAACCCATCACGAAATTGAGCAAAACCATCCACGAGACCGCTTAAACTTCCAATGGAACTTTAGAATATACAAATCCGGATAAAAATAGAGATGAGATTTTCATTTTATTAGGTTACAAAATACTCAATTCCTTAGAAACACCTTCAAAGTGAAATGCTTGTGTTACATCCAGTCATTCTCCAGTTAAGTCTGCTATAATATTTGACATATTAACAGTATGTCAAATTCCCTGCCATTTAAAAAAAAAGCATTAAAACATATTTTTTAAGTGTTTTAAAACATTCTTCCCATAAAAAATAATTCTGAAAGGAAAAATAATTATTTATTTTTGCTTTAGAAAACTCACGAATATTTACAGGGATGGTAAAATCTTTAAACATACTAGTTTAGAACCATTTTAATGCACTCGCATCCACCGTTCCAACACATGTCATTACAGGTTTCCGGATACTCTTTTGAAAAATTCACAACTTCAACGTCTTTTTAATAAATGATGCGCGTGCAAAAACCTTCTCCAAACTCCCTGACACTTCCAATAGAACTTTAGAATGGCCAGATCCGAACAAAAATTATGAACAGGAAAAAAATAAACTCCCTCGCCTCACAAAATGAAAAATGTACTTCAATTTATCTGCAGATGATTTTTTTTATATTAGCTGCCAAAACTCTCAATTCGTGTTTCGATGAACCCGGTCGAGAGTTTTTAAAGAAGAAAATCGTTTTGCGAGACTTGATGATTAATTTTAGAAGAAGTTGCGGAAGGAAAAGTTTTATTAATATATATATATATATAAATATTATATTTTATAGGAAAAGATTTACGAGAGCCTTGCAGATTATTACATTTGCATATTAATGATTGCTAGAAATTAATGTGTTTTATGCATGCAAAATGACACGTTTCACATTTAGTTCGGTTTCGTAAATATTAAAGATCTTTTCTTTCGAGTTGTTATGTTTTATGTGAGGGTTTATACGTGGACATGGAAATCAAATTCGTATGCCCTTGAAACAAAAGGCATTTCGTATGATTGTAATTTTATCGCCAAGAAAATTTCTAATCAATGTGCTTCACCTGCAAATTAACAGATTTATTGAATACTGAGCCAAATTTTCATTATTAACAGCATTGGTTTTTAAATTAAGAGCTCAGATATTCTCACATACTACAACAAGAATTGTGTTAATATAGTACAACAAGAATTGTATTGGATAATTACAATAGAAAATTGTAATTATTCACCACATTTTCATTTTTAAATGCACTGGAATCTAAATTAAGAGCTCAAAATTTTCATATAGTACAACTAGAAATGTGGTGAAGGATTGCAAAAGAAAATTGTAATTATCCACAGTGCTAGATGATTGCTCCACTGAAAACTGCAGCAGGATTTATGTGTCGTATAAGAGGAAACACAGTAAACTTCCACTAGACATGTCTGCCTTTCAAGTTATGAAAATTGAGCAAAACTTTCTATATGACACACTGGCACTTTCTACAGACAAAATACTTTCAAAATGAAATTTCATACTTACGCTTGTGTCACATCTTGTTATTTTCCGGTTAAATCCATCAAAATATTTTGACAGATTAATGTACGTCTGGTTGACTGTCACTTAAAAAAAGCATTAAACTATATCCTCCAAGAGTTTTAAAATATTCTTCCGTAAAAAAAAATTGTGAAGGAAACAATAATTCTTTTTTCTGTGTGTGATGGAAAACCCACAAATATTTACAAGGGTAGTAAAATGTTGAAACTTACTAGCTTAGACACATTTTAATACACGTACATTCACTGTTCGAATACATGTCACTCCATGTTTGCCGATACTATTTTGAACCATTCACTACTTCAACGACTTTTTAATAAATGATGCGCGTGCAAAAACCTTCTCCAAACCCACTGACACTTTCCAATGGAACTTTAGAATGGCCAGATCCGGACAAAAATTATGAAAAGGAAAAAAATAAATAAATAAACTCCCTCGCCTGACAAAATGAAAAATGTACTTCAATTTATCTGGAGATGATTTTTTTTTTATATTAGCTGTCAAAACTCTCTATTCGTGTTCGGATGAACCCGGTTGAGAGTTTTTAAAGAACACTTTTAAAAGAAGAAAATCGTTTTGCGAGACATGATGATTAATTTTAGAAGAAGTTGCGGATGGAAAAGTTTTATTGAAGATTTCCAAGAACGTTGCAGATTATTACACTTGCTTATTAATGTTTCCAAGAAAATAATATGTTTTATGCATGCGAAATGAGACGTTTCACATTTATTTCGGTTTCGTAAATTTCTTTTTTTCCGAGCTGCTACGTTTTATGCGAGGGGTTATACGGGCACATAGAAATCCCCTTCGTATGGTTTTGAAGCAAATAGATGATATGATGTATGATGTATTGATGCATTTAAAGCATATGATTGTATTTAAATTACCAAGCAAATTTCTAATCAATGTGTTTCACCTGCATGTGATATTTACATATTTCTTAAATACTAAATAAATTTTTCATTCTCAACAGCACTGCATTCTAAATTGAGACGTGGAATTTTTGATATAGTACAACTAAAAGTGGTGGTATAACACAATTAGAATTATGGTGGCTATGGTATATATATATGTGGTGGATTCATAATATCACTGGATTCTAAAACAAGTGCTAAAATTTTTTCATATAGTACAACTAGAATTTGTGATAAAATACAATTAAAATTATAGTAGATCTAGTACACCAAAAATTGTGTTGGGTATAGTACAACTAGAATTTGTGGTATAATACAAAAATTAGTGTACACCAAAAAAATTGTGGGTATAGTACAACTAGAATTTGTGGTATAATACAATTAGAATTGTAGTAGATCTAGTACACCAAAAATTGTGTTGGTGTATAGTACAACTAGAATTTGTGGTATAATACAGTTAGAATTTGTGGTATAATGGTTAGAATTTTACAACAAAAATTGTGTTGGGTATAGTACAACTAGAATTTGTGGTATAATACAGTTAGAATTGTGGTGGATATTTTACAAAAAAAATTACGGTGAGTATAGTACTACTAGAATTTGTGGTATAATGAAATTGGATATAGTACAACAAAAATTGTGGTTGGTATAGTACAACTAGAATTGTGGTGTATATAGTAAAACAAAAATTGTGGTGGGTATAGTAAAACTAGAATTGTGGTGTATAACTACAATAAAAAAATTGTAATTATACACCACACAACGCTAAATGATTGCTCCACTGAACAGTACAGCAGGATTTGTTTTACAGGATAAAAACACAATGGTCATCAAATAGAATTATTGTGACCTAATCACCCCAAAATCTAAACGTTTTAATTAAATAATCTCAGCATTAAGTGTAAAGTTCAACCACTTTTAGAATTTAAATTCAATTTAAAAAGTTTGTTTGATAGAGTCAGATTGTAACCACAAAGTAAAATTCATATGCTCATTTTCTTTTAGTACGTAAAAAAAATTCAGTAATTGCAATTTGAAGCATCACAAATTCAAGGACTTTTTACAATATGAAAATTGAGCAAACGTTCTATAAACACAGTGTAACTTCCAATGGAACTTTAGAAAATTCAAAACCGTTCAAAATTGGAGGCGGTATTTCTATTTTATTAGGTGATAAAATTCTCAATTCCTTAGATATACTTTCAAAATAAAATTTCAAACTCTTGCTTGCGTTACATATAGCCGTTTTCTGGTTATATCTACTATAATATATGACATATTAACAGTAAGTCAAGTTTCCTGTCATTTATAAAAAACATTAAAACATATACTTCAAGTGTTTCAAAACATTCTTCTTCGAAAATAATTCTGAAGGAAACACAATTTGTTTGGGGGGGCAACGGGCGTACCGGTTACGGAGTTCCTAGGTGTTTTTAAGAACCACAATACCTCCACATCTTAATTTAATAAAAACATTAGCATAAAATGGAGTTGCTTAAATTTAATAAATATAAATGAATAAAATAAATGAAGGAATTAAAAGTTAAGAAAAACACCTCCTGCTTGAGAACAATTAAAGCAGGAAGATCGAAAAAGCTAAAGCTATCGGTACAATTAGGAGTCCGTTGACGATGCCGATTGGAAAATCCACGAATATTTACAAGGATAGTAAAACCTTGAAACTTACCAATTTATACCCATTTTAATGTACACACATCCACCGCTTCCAACACATGTCACTCCAAGTTTGCCGGTACTATTTTGAACCATTCACACCTTCAACGACATTTAAATAAATGATTCGTGTGCAAAAACCTTCTCCAAACTCCATGACACTTCAAATGGAACTTTTGAACGGCCAGATCCGGACAAAAATTATGAAAAGGAAAAAAAAATAATCACAAACTTCCTCACCTGACAAAATGAAAAATGTACTTCAATTTATCTGGAGATGATTTTTTTTTATATTAGCTGTCAAAACTCTCAATTCGTGTTTCTATGAACCCGGTTGAGAGTTTTAAAAGAAGACTTTTTAAAGAAGAAAATTGTTTTGCGAGACGTGATGATTAATTTTAGAAGAAGAAGGTTTTAAGTTGCGTATGGAAAAGTTTTATTGAAGACTTCCGAGGCCTTGCAGATAATTACACTTGCTTATTAATGTTTCCAAGAAAGTAATATATGTTTTATGCATGCAAAATGAGACGTTTCACATTTAGTTCGATTTCGTACATTTTAAATTTCTTTTTTTCCGATCTGTTAAAGTTTATGTGCGGGTTATACGTGGACATGGAAATCCTATTCGCATGCTTTTGGAGCAAATAGATAATATTATGTATAATGTATTTAAAGATCGTATGCTTGTATTTAAATTGCCGAGCAAATTTCTAATCAGTGTGTTTCAACAGCAAATTACACTTACAGATTTCTTAAATATTATGAAAATTTTTCATTCTCAACAGCACTGGATTCTAATTTAAGAGCTGAATAGAAGAGTATAATAAGAATTGTGATGGATATAGTCCAACAATAATTGTTGTATATAGTATAACAAACATTGTTGTATATAGTATAACAAACATTGTTGTATATAGTATAACAAACATTGTTGTATATAGTATAACAAACACTGTGGTGAGTATATTACAACAAGAATTGTGATGGATATAGCACAACAAGAATTGTGCTGGATATAGTTTAAAAAGAAATGTGTTGGATAATTACAACAGAAAATTGTAATTATCCAACACATTTTAATTCTTAACAGCACTGAATTTTAAATTAAGAGCTGATTTTTTTTTCATATAGCACAAACTAGAATTAGTGGTAGATAACTAAAATTTTCTATTATAATTATCCACCACAATTATTAGGTGACAAAACCATCAGTACCTATGAAATATGAAAAATAAAATTTCCCATTTGGGCACTTGTGCTGGTGTTACAAGCAGCCATTTTTTGATGAAATCTACTATACCATTTGACATATATTTCGAAGTTTCAAAACATTCTTCCTTATAAAATAATTTAGAAGAAAACAATAATTATTTATTCTGTCATGGAAAACCCATGAATATTTACAGGGGTAGTAAAAAGTTGAAACTTACTAGCTTAGGACCATTTTACTGCACGTTCATCCACCGTTCGAAAACATGTCACTCGAGGTTTTCAGACATTCTTTTGAACCATTCTCGACTTCAACAACTTTTTAATAAATGATGGCGCGTGCAAAAACCTTCTCCAAACTCACTGACACTTCCAATGGAACTTTAGAACGGCCACATCCGGACACAAATTATGAAAAAGAAGAAAAAAAATCTTAAACTCCCACACCTGACAAAATGAAAAATGTACTTCAATTTATCTGGAGATGATTTTTTTTATATTAGTTGCCAAAACTCTCTATTCGTGTTTCGATGAACCCAGTCGAGAGTTTTTAAGGAACACTTTTTAAAGAAGAAAATCGTTTTGCGAGACGCGATGATTAATTTTAGAAGAAGAAGGTGCGAAGTTGCGGAAGGAAAAGTTTTATTTATATATATATATTTATATAAATATTATATTTGATAGCACAGGATTTACGAGAGCCTTGCAGATTATTACACTTGATTATTAATGTTTCCAAGAAAGTAATATGTTTTATGCATGCAAAATGAGACGTTTCACATTTATTTTCGATTTCATAAATTTTAAATTTCTTTTTTTCCGAGCTGTTAGGTTTTATGTGAGGGTTTATACGTGGACATGGAAATCCTATTCGCATGCTTTTGAAAAATATATTGATTGTATTTGATTATATTTTGTATGATGTATTGATGCATTTAAAGATCATACTATTTAGTGATGTTTTTAAAGATGGTATGGTGGTTTCTAAATTAAGAGCTGAAATTTTTTCATATACTACAATAGGAAATGGTGGTTTAGTACAATAAGAATTGGTTGTATAGTACAACTATAATTGTAGATTACAATTGAAAATTGTAATTATCCACCACATTTTCATTTTTTACATCACTGGATTCTAAATTAAGAGCTGAATTTTTTCATATACTGCAATTCGAATTGGTTGTATAGTACAATTGAATTGTGGTGAAAACTTAAAAATTTATTTAAAATCATTAACACAACTTTAAAAAAAAAAAAATTTGCATTACCTATTTTTTTTCTAACTCGACGACCAATGGTAATTTGCTCATCTGGCATGCAGGAGAGTTGTGGTTGAAATCCATCTGAGGCATTTGTTGCTGGGCATTGCTGACACTGATTTACTTTTGAGACTCATTGATGATTGCGATAACTTCGTCTGCGTTTTGCTTATAGGAATGTCTTAATAATATGGAATAGGAATGTCTAATAGGAATGTCTTTGCTTACAGATTTTTGTCTATACGACAAGCAAATGAGGGACAATTCTCCATAAAAGGCCTCCCGGAAGATAATGGCAATTCTCGGTTACTGTTGGGGAGAACTCATGCTATGCATGCGTGGAGTATGGAGAATTGTTGCGTATAAGCAAAAAAAAAACATTGCTTAGTTTTTTTATTTAGTTTAATTAAAATTGATACGACAAAATTTGAAAAAATTGTTCAGGGAACTAAATATTCACGCAAATGTGTAATATCTTTATGATAATTTTTTTTTTTCCTAATCATTTTTAAATGAATAAGTTTTTTACAAATTAATCCTATTCCTAAAAATTCATAATGTAGTAATTTATTACTATAATAATTTATTAGTTTGTAATGTAATAACTTATTACTATAGTAATTTATTTGTTGATACTGTAGCAATTTATTAGTTGATACTGTACTAATTTATTACTGTAGTAATTTATTAGTTGATACTGTAATAACTTATTACTGTAGTAATTTATTAGTTTATACATTCTTTGCCAAACATAATTTGCTTATAATTTATATATCTATCTTTTCGATTATAGTAGTCCAAGAAATAATTGACGGATGAAATTGAATTAAACTTTTGGAAAGAATAAAAAACATGCGCTTATGTATTTTTCTACTATTGAAATAAAAATAATAACGTTCTTTCCTTATTTACTTGTGATTTCATTTAAATGATTCGTGTTTTTAAGTGATAAAACTTTTGGGAAACTGTTTTTTAAAAGATTGCACTTAAAAATCTTTTAATGTTTCGCAGAGGAAATGTAAAATAAAAAAGTGTTTAGAAACACAAAATTAAAAAAAAAATTATATTGACATGAAAATAACGATGTCTGGATGGAATAGTTGTAGAACACTATTTTTGACATTTGTTCAAATAAATTACTTTTTTTTTCGGATTTTGCGGAAAAATATTATACTAGCATAAGAGTTTGATAAAAAAAAAATTATTTTAAACAAGCAATATTAAAAGAAAAAAGACATAATAAATTATCTCAAAAATTGGAACAGCTTTTTCATCCAACACTATCCACTAAAGCACATTTAATATAATATTTAATAAATTTATTTTAGTTGACATATTATACATGATTTTATTTTTTATTTGTTCTACTTTAAAAAAGTAAAAAAAGCATCTATATTTCATCAGAATAAAAAAAGTGCAATAAAGATATTTAAAACTTTGATTGAAAACCATCTTAAAGATATCCATTTACTCAGTAAATTGCACTGTGTCCGGGACCTAGACTAGGGAAAAAAAGAAAACCTAAAGAATTTAGCTAAGCATTTCTTTTTTATGTATTTCTTTCTAAGTATTAGCATTTTATTTCCTAAAATAAAACGTTTGGAACAAAGCAAAAACACTAACTGAAAAACTATTTTTCCTTTGTCCTTCCAGCGTGGTTGCAAATTAAACTTTACAGGATTCTTGAAAAAAATCTAAAATCCCTGACTTTCCTAAACATGTCAAGTTGTACAATATTTTGGAGGCGAGGTCCCGTCAAGAAACGAACAAATTGCAAAGAAAGTCTGACAAAAATTAGATTTCTTTTGTCTAATGAGACTAATTTAATGCTGATGTTTTCAAAGTTTTGCTTCTATTTATGGCAAGACTACTGAAATTCAAAGATATCACAATGGCGGACCTAATTTTGTTCTTTTTCTTCGCCATTTTTTCGTTTCAGGCACGATAGAATCTGAATTTCTTTTTTCTTTTCATGTTTAATGAAAATGCAAATTTTCTTCCCTGGTTGAAGATTTTTATAAACAACATTTCAGAAGTAAGAAAAAAAAAGGAAATGTTTTCTTTATTTCTTGCTAAAGTAGAATGTTATAGATGGATTTAATGCTTACACAATATCAGGGGAAATTCTAATTCTTAAGACGGCGTAAGTTTTCTCTTACTTAAATTACTTTCGAAAGAATTTTTATTAAAACAATCTGAACATTTCGACATTGGAGCTTTAATAAGAAAGTTGTTTCGTAAGTGTTAGAACTTTGAAATTAAACTTACAATAAAAAATTATATCTGTAATTCCTTTTTGTTTAACTATATAAAAAATGTGATATGATTATGAGAGATATTTCACAAATTATAAAGAATGCAATTATTAGCAATGTTGCCAACGATCAAAAAGAAATCATTTACACACTCTACTAAATTAATTCTTCAAAAAACGATGTATAAATAACAAAACGACATTATTTTATTACAGAAATTTTTTTTAAATAAAACTGTATATTTTTTGTCCATTTGTGAATAAATATATAATTTTAAATTATTCAAAAAATGAATATTCAAAAGTAGATATAAATTTTTAAAATTTTATAAGGATAGTTACATTCATCAAAACTTAATTCTGTTTTTCATACAAATGTAAATGGTTTCACCCATATTTTTCTAAGAAATGTGTTTTGAGCTGAAATAGCTTAAAACTATATCAATTTAATATGACCAACCCAAAAATATTAATTAATCATTAATATATCCTTACAGCATATATCCTTACATAAATTACTCATTTTTTTTGAAAAACCAAAATCCCCCATTTTCACAACAGTTGCCCTGGGGATCATTTTATTCAGAAGAATTATTGATTTTGAATAATTATTTCATTGATTTTGCTTTTATAGAAAAATTTTAAATTTGCATTTGACAGCTTATTTTTTTGCACGTGATTAATCTTTCTCTGAATATATAAATATTGATTAACTGTGTCCAGATTGTGTTATTAGTTAGATAACTTTTCTTATGGATTTTTTTAGAATTTTATTTCACTATAGTAATCAATATCAACTTCCTTAATTTATGAATATAGATTTAGTTTTTCATTAAAAACTTGAAATATTTGTTCTACATGTATTTCCAGTTTGCATTTAAACAAATGTAATTAAATGCAATTCGAAACTACGTTTAAATCATTTATACAATATACACTATGTTACCGAATAGCATTTTTTATAGTATTAAAAAACTACTTATTAATTTGTTTCGGAAATATACTTTTTATTTCATTTTAAACAAATATTGATTTCAAGTTTTGAATTGTTAATATTATTTATTTTTTTAATGGAAAGAAATTAATGATTTAAGTTTTTAATTGAAATTAATAATTGAAACAAATAAAACACAATTTTAATTGTCTTAAAAAATCAGTCTTTATTTTAATAAAACAAAACCATATAAAATTTAAATCAGTTATTATAGGAGTTAAGTTAAATGTTTAAAAATTAATTCTTACACAAATATATATATTACTACTCCATCATTCTTATTATTATTAAAAAGAAAACATAACCTATCTCGAAATCTGTTAGTTGGCAGACCAGCTTGGCTAACCATGGATCTGTTACGACAATGAAATGAACATAATGAAAACTTTTTATGCAACAATTAAAATAATATTAAATGATACAACTATAAATAATTTGAATCCTCTATTAGCCTTTTAAAAATATAAGCAAATATTCACAGATTAACAAGACATTTTCGCAACACTATTTTCATTTTTTTTTAAATGATTAATAAGATATGCTCTATTTTACTAAATAGTTTTCCGAGAAGAAATTAAATTAATAATTTTTTTTGCTATTTACTTTGATATATAACTATCGAACATAGTTTAAATAATATATATATATATATATACACTCATATGCATTCATATAAACATGAGCCAAAACATTAATGACTACCCCTACATTTTGCAATGAACTCGCCTGGATGACGTGGAAGGCACGTGATCAGGTGGAAGTGGTATTTAACTAGTATTAAGTGGTGGTATTAATCCATGCCAAGGCGGGATGAAGCTGTGTTGCGCGCCGAAGGTGGGCCAACTCGTTATTGACAGGTGGTCATAATGTCTTGGCTCTTGAGTATATATATATATATATTCACTTTTGGGCATTGATTTGGGTACATTCTAACCTTAGACTTTGATAACAACGCCAAACGATCAGAAAAGAATGTTATTGAATGGGTGGTTGCCACTTTGGGAATCCTAACTATTTGCAGAAGTAATAAAAAGCGACAGACGATCGTCTTGGGGGAGAGTCGTGCACAGAAAGAGGGAGATCCGAACCACTTCCACCAACAATCCGGCAACCTACTGAAGCAATCCGGGCACATCTCTCCTCCGGAATCTCCGTGCCCCGGGGAACAGTGCTTGCGGCATCCACTGAAAGGGTGCCCCATCCCCTTTTTTATGCCCACATAGTTTGGGGTGGTGTTCGCCGGGGTTTTGTGAGTCGCGAAATGGAAACGAGCTGCGATAGTACGGTCACGTAAAGTGGTTCATTTGTTCAAGACTTGACGTGCATTTGCAACGGTGTTGGGCCCGTCTCACTGGAGGCCTTTGAAAAGTGTTGCAGGGCCGATGGCTGATGACGTGGAGCACATACAAAATAATTGTGGATGTCCCCCAGAGAATGGCTGCGGAATAAAAGATTTGACAAATAGTTTTAAGTTAAGGAAATTGCACAGATGGAAATGTAAATGAGGTGAATGTTAATATATATGGCAGCATACTATATTATTATTTAAGGTGTAAAAGTTTATGGACAGTGTTCAAATGTGTTTAATATTATTTTATAGAAATAAAAGGAACAGTTTTTGAGATTTTAAATGCATACACTTTTAATATATATATATATTAGGTTGTTGCATAATTATCAGGCGGTTTTTTTTTTGACATGCTATATTTAAATAAAAATTAAAAATTACTTTGTTAATTTCTGCATGAAAATATCCTTCTAGTTTTAGATTATAAAAATGAGTGTTGACAATCATACTCTACTCATTTTTGGGCAGGGTTTCCACCCATAACAAATCTTATTTAAGATGATTTCCCAGTGGATGATTCAGCTTCTGTCCCATCAAACACACCACATTTCCTTCTTGCAGAGCACTTCCTTCGTTATTCCTTTTGGTGAATCTCCTGGCGAAACGCAGAACTTCTTTCTTTTGAGGGTTTTGAAGAGAATCCACGATTCAACCCCAGTGACTAGATCCTTCAGAAACTGACTCCGGTCGTTTCGTTGAAGCAAATCGGTGAAAATGCGGACACATTCGGCTTTATTGCAGTCGCTGAGTTCGTGGGGGATCCATTCAGCCTATTTCCATACCTTTTCAAACTTTTTGACACGACGAACGATGGTTGAATGGTTCACATTGAAGTTGTCGACCAACTTTCGTCCCCTTCTACGGCTGCCAAAAGTGCCTGGTCGTCGAAATACGACGGTCGACCTCTTCCTGCCTTACCTTCCAAGCTAGTGTCTCCAGATTTGAAACATTCCCTGCTGATTGTGCCCTCACCGAAAAGTTCGTTGAGATCGCGAAATGACTGCGCAGCTTTCCATCCTTTCTCAAAGTGGAACAGCATAATATGACGAATATGAGTGTGATTATCGACACGCATCTTTATAACCTAAAAGTAGAACGATATTGTCATTCATAAATATATAAAATGTCGTAAATTTTCATTAAAATATAGCACGTCAAATAAAAGCCTGATATTTATGCACCAACCAAATATATATATATATATATATATATATGGCCAAATGGCTAACGCTCTGGTGTTCGGTACAACAGGTATCGGGTTCAAATCCCGGCTTTGCCATGGGTGTTGTAGTGGTTCGGAATCCACTTTAAGCTGTAGGTCCCGGTCCTAATAGGATAGTAGAGCAGTGCGGGGGCATTGTTACTCTGCGTCCGTGGCTTATCATCAAGTGACACGCGCCCCCTGGGTAGTGCAAAGGGAGTAACATCTCTGCAGCTGTTATGGCGAAAGATCACGGTCTATTTGCCAGCTGCATTAGAAGAATATATATATATATATATTGTGCCACGAGTGAACAAATGGGCAGATTCAGTGCTGTGTAGCATGGATGGGTTTCACAGTATTATACCCATTTGTCATGATAGTTTTAAAGAAAGGACAGCATCTGCGACATTAACTTCGTCTTCCAATCTCTATATGTATATATATGCATATACAAAAAAATTTTTAGAAAGTTACATATCGCGAATATATTCTCCATGTACCAATATAAGTGCATAGTCATTTTCATGGATATCGTTTGAAGGGGTCTATGAGATGAAATGTTGCAGCACCCGCTGGTGGCGACTTGCAACAAAGGGGACAGCATAAAAACAGTCTCCGTGTTCCACATAGGGCCAGACGTTTACGAGGAGTTCAGCGACAAACTCACGTACAAAAGAACTGTATCGATTACAGCGCCACCTACCACGCCCGATTGTGGATCTAAACCATCCGTTCATATAAACAAATAAGTAAAAAAAGGAAATATTGTTGCTCTACTCGTGAAACAGTGGTGACATTATTAGGACTGAGGTTCCATCCTCTTTCGGCATTGTTGTAGACACTTTTTGAAACACCGAGAAGACTCGCTGGCGTTTGGGATGTTCAGCCTCTTGCCTCGCGAGTCACATTACAGACGGAGTCTTCCGAGTTTTCTCCCATAGGATATAACAATGCGGAATAGATCCCCCTAAACGTCTTTCCGGAAGGCACTGCCCTCTTTCTTCAGAGACTCGAAGCCAAGTCAGACTTCTACCTACAGTGCTCCATATCACAACAGAAATTGCTCCCTTTCCCTCTAACCATGAGTAGACTGCTCACGGGGTGTTCCTCCCGCTCTGCTGAAGACCGAGGATTTGCCAATGCGACAAGTTCTGAATCTGCTGCATGACGAAAAGATAAGTCAATGTTCAATGAACTCAAACACAAAATTAGTTCAACTTGAGGCTTTACTGTACCATGTGCCACCAGCATGCACGAAGATTTAGTTTCGAATCCCCTGGTGACATGTGTTGCATTCGTTGTTTTCAGAAACGAGAAGACTACATTGTAGTTATGACAACATATATAAGCGTATCTCATTGATTGGGAGGCTGTCTTGGGGGAGGGGAGTTTATGATTTTCTCAGAATCGACACTTGAATTTGGAACAGTTACCCCTAAAAGATCCACTGGAAAGCAATTCCACGGTTCTTTAATGAATGAATTAATGAGTCGATTAAAATCGATGAACTATTTAAAATCGATTCATCGATTATTATTCATTCATTATTTATACTATTATATTATTAACGATAACATAATCATTCAGTATATTATTTATATTTTTATTTGTCGTAATTAAAATCGTTTCATCTATTAATCGATGAGTCATTCATTCATGGACTGATCGTGTAAACATGAAGGAAATAAAAAAAAAAAAAAAGTCAAATGAAGTCAAAAAAAAACTTGGACAAATAATAGTCTTGGAGTCTTGGAAGAATACTCCGATGATTTCGTTATAATCTGCAGAAAACCAATTCATAAAAGGACAACACATTTAAATCCCAGATAACTTTTTAAAACGTAATACACACGTTGCCAAATCGATAGCAGAATTTTCCAAATTTACGGTATCATTTACTTTCAATTATGTTTGTGTAATGAATCTTCCACCTCTACATGAACCTATATATTTTTTTTATGGTGCCTTTAATAAATTTTGGGAACATGAGGCAAAACGCAGACCGAGATTGTAAGATTCGCTCCTAAATTTATGGCCCAGAGCGATAACTCTTCGCTGGTTACATGACAGCCTATTTGCCATGAAACCAAAATTTCTTCTCCGCAAGGCACACTGTTGGAGGATTTTACGATGGTATAAAATTTGTCAGTTATAAAACCGCAAGCAGGAAGCCGCGCTCTGACATAACTTCAAAATACAAAGAATAGGCTCGTTTCTGCATCTTTGTCATGAATAGCGCGTATCAAATGCGCATTTTAAAAAAGAAAATGTCCTTACGCATTGTAAAGTTTTGGGATGAACTTTATGTATATATTGCCTTTATGTAACACATTCCAAATGTTTCAGAATCCTCTTAAATTTAAATTGATATTCCCACTTTTATATATATACATACACTCAAGAGCCAAAACATTCTGACCACCCCTACATTTTGCAGTGAACTCGCCTGAATGACGTGGAAGGCACGTGATCAGGTGAAAGTGGTATTTAACTGGTATGAAATGGTGGTATTAATCCATGCCAAGGCGGGTTGAAGCTGTGTTGCGCGCCAAAGGTGGGTCAACTCGTTATTGGCAGGTGGTCATAATGTTTTGGCTCTTGAGTGTATATCATCGTGTGATTTTTTTTATGGGGCAGTGTTGCCAGCCTTACGCCCAACGTTTTACAAACATATTATACCTGGACCTACGGTTGAAAGTGGATTCCGAACCACTACAAACATCCATGGTACCACTGGACACCACGAAACCAGTGCACCAAGTGCCAGACAATCGACCGTAAATCCTCTTTATATATATATATTTGTGTGCTTGTGTATTTGTGCGTGTGTGTGCGTGTTTCAATAGCTTTCAATGACAAAACTAGGCCAGACATATAGTTATTACTTACGAATATTTCATAATTTTTTTAAATCATGGATATATAGGAGTTATTTCAAAAAAAAAATGGATATTTTTTAATGAAATATTGAAATATCATAATTATTTAGTAAAGTATAAATATATGCCTTATTTAGGGAAATATTGATATACGGAAAATTTCTACGGAAAGTAATGCTACATTGGTAATATTTAGTGAAATATGGAATTTAAAACATATTTTTTAAAATATTCAGTTAAAAAATATAATTAAGTTAAAGAAAATTAATGATATTTACCAAAATATGAAATATTTAGAGAAACATAGGAATTATTTAAAAAATATAGAAATAATTTTGGAAAATAAGGAATTTGAAATATTGAAATTTTAATTATTCTCCTAAAAGATATTCATATTATGTATTCAATGTTGTTAATTATATTTAAATCACTTCAAGGCTCAATACTTAATTGCAAGGAAATCATTGCACTGAAAAATACATAAAAAAGAAAACAATACCAAAATCATTATATGATATATTATGTTGTTTAATATCAATACAAACAATATCATTCACAATTTGGAAAAAACAGACATTCCTAATCCTACATTGTCTCTTAATAAACAACTTGTTTTGTTTACAAGTAAAAAAGAATATGTTATGAAAATTCTTACAGTATTTCCATTAAAGAAACAAAACAAAAAAAAAGATTAAATGTTTAAGTACCATTTTTACTTATAGAAGCCAAATATTTTCTCTTTCCTCGCAACGAGCATCCCACAGAAAGACATGCTTTCAATTCCAGCTAAGCTTTCACAGCATACATTCAAATTTCAGTAAAACGCGAGCAATTCTTTCCCAAATATAAATTACCGCCCGTTGCTAGGCAACCGGCATTTCATATCTCAGTGTGTTTTCGTTTCTGTATTTATGTGAATTATTGCTTTTCTTGCGGCCACCTTCGAAGAGCACCCTTCAATGGTGGGACCGTAATTAGAGTTGTAAATTAAACGCAAACAGTTTCTTCATCTCATGGCAAAAGGGGTGGGGGGAGGACGTGGGGGATGCAGAAATGATCGTCTGCTAGAGAAGGGATTCGCCAAAGACGGCGCACACCGTAGGTTCGTTAGTGGAAAAGCACCCTCTCTCAAACGCTGCAGCTCATACATTTTAATGTGTAAAAGTCTTTTCTTTGCAGGGCAAGAGTACTAAGCCGAAAATGAGAATGCGGTACTGGTCTGTACCGGTAAATCTGTCCTATGGAAAAGAGGTAGGTTTAAATCATTGCCTTGGAAAAAGGAGAATTGTGAAGAATTTAATCATTTTAAGTACACTTTTCTGTAAAGGCGTGTGTGAAAAGATATCCCAAAGAAGAAATTCGGTGAAAATTAGGGAAGTGTAGGAATTTTAAATAATTTTGTTGATATTATTGAGTTTATGATGACATCCATTAAATTAAATTGTATAGATGATTGTTTTAAGACATTAAATTTGAGTTCAAGTTTTATTGAATAACTCTTTGTATATTTGGATTTCGAAATAAAGTTGATAAAGCAGATTACATGAATAAATAAGGGATTTTAAAATTTGTTAAAATTAGGTCCATAAATACAATTAAATAATTCCGTCACAAAAATTCACTTGCTATTAAATTTATTGCTTTCTCATAATAATTTACTACGGGTTTTCATATTTGGCTGTCATTAAATTTCAGCAAACATTCATTAATGTGCGATAAATTAATACTCTGATATTAAATATATTTTATTAAAAGTTTAACTTTAATTACATAATATAAAAAGTGTTAATTTTATTTATATTTGAATTGTTAATGCTGGAAATAGGGCCTGAGGGCCGAGCTACTAGTGCTCTAAAATATATACGAAATATGTCAACAAAAGAATCGATTTCAAATAATTGAATGAGTTGCCATTCAGGAATTACTTATCGAACAAACAATGACAATGACAATGCCAAATATAAAAAAAAAACAAGATAGTTTCTTTAAAACTTTTTCGGAATGTTATTACTTATCATTTTCAACCTTTGTAATTTAAAGACAGAATTCGAAAGAAATTAAAGCCAATAAAGAAATATTCTAATTTTTAATTATTCCGTATTATAATTTCTGTCTTTCAAGATGTCAAATTTCAGACAAAAACATTTTTTTCAAGCATTAAAACTACGAATTTAAGTCACTAAACCAGAAAATGCAAACTCTATAATTTGCTTCACAAATTCCTTACAAAAAATATATGTAATTTAAATCACATAAGAATTATTTTAAAGATCCTCGGTGCTTACTATTTTAAGTATAGCAACGTCTAAACCATGAATTTTCTTCTTAATCATACGCAAAAAAAATCGTCAGCTCCGAAACTATTTGATGGAAAAAGTTCTACATAAAAACAATGGCATCACTTGCTTGTTCTCGTATCCATTTCCGCTTCAATAGAACGGAATAAAAAATTGCTTTTCGAACCACGATATTTGAAACTATTTTAAACAAAACCTCTTCGAATGCATTTGAAACACGACATTTCTACGATAATTCGAATAGAACATTTCTTCCTGCCATGTCATTTATTTCCCGGTTATTCCATTTTTTTGCGTTATTTTACAGTAATAACCTTTTCTTCCATTTTTCTTTACCTGTGGAATTCCTCGAATTCTGTTTTTTTTATTCTTTTTATTTACTAAGAAAGAAACTAATTTGAAACTTTTCTTATTTTCAAGTTACAATCCGCATGACAGTGATTGTGCTATTGTGAAAAACGATTTAAAGAACTTTTTATTTTTCCTTTTACCCCATTTAGAAGAGAAATGTCTATCCATTTTGTACATTAAGACTAACCGATTGTAAAGAAATGTAGTTCCGTCTTTTGTATGTGTTCATTTTTACGATTTCATTCTTTTTTATTTTGCAGTGGAACTTGAAGCAACCAAGTAAAGAATGTTGAAATTCTGAAATGGAAGAGGTTTTAAAGACTTTTCCCCTAATAAATTCGAATATAATTTTGCATTCTCAAACAACTGAGGTATAGAGAATCATTTGTCTTTTCATTTTATATAGAAGACGTTTCCATCAATAAAAATCCATCGTCTTATTTTAAGCCATCGTTTTAATCAATCAATCACATTTATTTTAACTCACAAGCACTTGGGTAACATGTACCCAAACGAATGATTCTGTGTATATCTAATGGTTGGCAAGTGCATATTGTAGTTAGCACTTGGGTAACCTTTACCTAAGTGAAGGATTCTGTATATATCTATCTGTTGGCAAATGCAAAATTATACTAAGCCCTTGAGTAACTTTTTTTTATCTTACCAAAACAATCCGACGGAAACTAAAAAGTTTCAGATAAATTTCTCTTACCTTTCCATTTCCCCGGAATATTAAAAATGAGATATCTAAAAGGACGGGAAGAAGTTAGTCAATTCAAATGTATTTACAATACTTTTACTTACATATTATAATGACGAGATGACACAAAAAACAATAGACATACAGACACAAAATCCGCATCTAAGGCGGCTAACTACTAACAAGAAGAGTTCCAAAGTTTATAGAGAAAAGAGTTCTTAAACCGAAGCACGGTTACCGTTAAGAGAGGTAAAGTGTTGTGAAAAACAAACCAAAAGCTCTAAATCGACATCATTTTCGACAACCTTTACCTAATCGAATGATTCTATGTATATCTAACGGTTGGCAAATGTACATTATAGGAAAACCTTCACCCAGTCGCATGATTCTGTTTATATCAAATGATTGTCAAATGTATATCGTAGTTATCATTTATCACTTAGCATAGTTTACCTTAACCCATCACTATTCTTAAGGAATATCGACAAGCAGCATAACTCGTCACAAAGGATTAACCTACACAATTTGCTTCCAAGGGGAGGGGGGCTAAGGTTTTAATTCTCTGGAGGTTATTGCTTTCAGGAAAAAGTAGATTCGATGGCCATGGTGTAAACGTGTGTCAAGTGTCTCGCATCGATATGACTGGTGAGAGCTTGCTTTATTCTCAACCGTACGATAAACAAGCACGTGGCAGTTTCCCCTAAAATTCTTTCATGAAGAAAATTCACTCCCCTAATAGCACGTCGGTAATCTATTTCTAGCAGGCATAAGTGAATCCGATAGTAATTAACCACCGACAATCAGTTCAACGAAACACATTCAGGAATGCACTTCCTTCTTTTTTCAACTTGTTGCTCTAATATAGAAGTAACGTCAAATGTGACATGTTAAGAGGTTAATGCAAGTTCTTAATGCAAGTTATGCAAGTTCTTAATGCAAGTTATGTAAGTTAATGCACGTTCTTAATGTAAAGAGGTTACACTAGCATAAGACTTGGACAAAAAATAATTTTAATTTTAAACAAACACTACTAAATGGAGGAAAAAATGGAACAGCTTTTTATCCAACAAAATCTTCGGACAGCACATTTTAGTGCAATATTTAATAAATTCATTTTAGCTAAAATATTATACATAAAGTACTATATTGTGTTTTCTATTTGTTCTACGTAAAAGAAGAAAAAAAGCATCTATTTTACATCAGAATAAAAAAAGTGCAATAAAGAGTTTTAAAACTTTGATTGAAAACCATCTTAAAAATTTCCATTTTCTCTATAAATTACACTGTGTCCGGGACCTAGACTAGGAAAAAAAATTAAAGCCTAAAGAATTAAGTTAAGCATTTCTTTTTTCTGTATTTCCTTCTAAGTATTAACATTTTTCTTTCCTAAAATAGAACATTTGAAAACAAAGTAAAAACAATAACTTACGAAACATTTTCTTTTGTCTTTCCAGCGTCGTTGCAAATTAAACTTTACAGGACCCTTAAAAAAACCCTAAATCCTTGAATTTCCTAAAAATGTCAAGTTGTACAATATTTTGGAGGCGAGGTCCCTTCAAGAAACGAACAAACTGTAAAGAAAGTCTGACAAAAATTGGATTTCTTTTGTCTAATGAGAGTCATTTAATGCTGATGTTTTCAGAGTTTCGCTTCTATTGATGGAAACACTACTGAAATTCAAAGATATCACAATGGCGGACCTAATTTCGTTTTTTTTTTCTTTCTTTACCTTTTTTTTCATTCCACACGCGATAGAATCTGATTTTTTTTTTTTTATGTTTAATAAAAATGCAAATTTTCTTCCCTGGTTAAAGATTTTTATAAACAACATTTTAGAAGTAAGAAAAAAAAAAGGAAATGTTTGCTTCATTTCTTGCTAAAGTAGAAAGTTAAAGCCGTATTTAATACTTACACAATATCAGGGGAAATTCTAATTCTAATTCTGCGTAAGTTTCATCTAACTAAAATTACTTTCAAAAGAATTTTTATTAAAAAAAAATCTGAACGTTTCTACATTCAAAACATTGGAGCTTTAATAAGAAAGTTGTTTCGTAAGTATTAGAACTTTGAAATTAAACTTACAATAAAAAATTATGCGTCCAATTTATTTTGTTTGAACGATATAAAAAAATAGGGATATGATAATAGGAAGATTTCACAAATTATAAGGAATGAAATTTATATCTCTAATTTTTTTTTTAAAGACATAAAAAAATATGATATGATTAAAGAGAAATTTCACAAATTGCAAGGAATAAAAAAATTGTATCTCAAATTTATTTTAAAAAAAAAAAATATGATTTGATTAAAGAGAGATTCAACAATTTATAAGGAATAAAAAAATTATCATAGAAAAATAATAAAATTATTGTTGCCAACGAGAAAAAAAAAAAAAATTTCAGACTTTAAGTAAATTAGATATTCAAAAAACGATAGATAAATAACAAAATAACGTTATTTTATTATAACCACAATATTTTTAAGAAAACCTCTATATTTTTTGTCCATTTGGGAATAAATATATAATTTTAAGATACTTAAATATTCAAAATATGCAGGATAATTATAATTAAAGTCCAACTTTTAAAATGATGCAAAAAATAACCACTCGTCACAATGAGCTCAAAGTTGAACTGCAGATATTTGAAGAAGATGGAAACTGTATAGCGTCAAAAAAAAAAATTCTACCGATTTTTCCCATCCATTTAGTTTAGGTAAGAACTTGCTGTGGTGGATGGGCTTTCCACTCAGAGTGTCACAATTGTTGAAGGACTTGGTAGTCATTTTTTCCATCAAAAAACCGAAACAATCCAGCACATCGAACACTGCATTCGATTGAATACGCAAATCATGTGAAATACATTGTCATTCCGATCCAAACCATCACTGGCAGCCGAATTCACTTTCATTATGATGATTAAAAAATAACCACTCTATTAATACACTTTGGAACTTCTTTTGGATGCCGCACCGTTTCTCCCATCTTAAAGTACCTTTAGTTCAAATTTGAACTCATTGTGACGAGTGGTTCTTAATTACAGTATTTTGAAAGTGGGACTTCAATTATAATCACCCTGTATAATGCGTTATTTAAATTTTTATAAGGTTAGCTACACTCATGTCCATAAATTAAGGATAATGAAGTTCAGACAAAGAAAGAGACAGAAGCAAAACAAATTTGTCTTATTTGTAAAGTCTATTTATTAAACAAAAGGTAAAGAGCAAAAAAGATGCTATATGTTTGACATAATTAATAAAAATTGCGATTTTTACTCATTGGAGCAAATTTCAAAAGAGAACCTATTTACAAAAAACAGTATAACATAGTTAGTATGATGGTTAATATGGAGTATGTCTCCCGGACGATGCAATACAGGCCTTACAACGCCTAGGCATGCTCAGTATCAAATTATCAATCTGATCTTGGGGAATATTACACCACTCATCAAGCAATGCCCTCCGAAGTTCCGGTTGACAGGTGGGAGGGGGTTGACGGGCTAAAATTCGTCGGCCAAGCATACCCCACACATGCTCTATTGGATTCAAGTCCGGTGAGTGTGCTGGCCAATCCATACGGGTGATCTCCTCCAATTGAAAGCATTCGTCTACAATGTTTGCACGGTGAGGACGGGCGTTGTCATCCATAAACAGAAATTCAGCATCCATGGCGCCCCGAAACAAACGTACATGTTGTTCCAGAATGACATCCCGGTAGATGTGGCCTGTCATCGTTACACTCTGAACATGCAGGTCAGTTCTGGAACCAAGAATAATTCCTCCCCAAACGAGCCATCCTGCACCACCGTAACGATGTCGTTCAATAGTGTTCTCTTGGTGGTAACGGGTACCTGGTACTCTCCATATGAAAGTTCGGCGAGCATCAGACAGCAAACTAAACCTGGACTCGTCGGAAAACATCACACAAGACCACTGTTGCGGTGTCCACAATGCATGCTCTCTACTCCAGGTTAATCGCAGGCGACAGTGAGTTGCGGTAAGGGGAACACATCTGATAGGCCTGCGAGCATATAGACCAATGTGCCGTAAGCGTCTGTACACGGTCTGCCTTGAAACTGTCGTACGGGTAGATGAAGAGATCTGACGAGACAGGTCTGATGCTGTGCTCCGTCTGTTTCTTTTGGCAGTAACTGTTAAATACCGGTCCTCATTCGGCGTTGTAACTCGGGGGAGACCTGTGCTATAACATCTACTCTCATTCCCATCATCTTGGAATCGTTGTCAAAGCCTGGGGATGACACTTGGGGCGATTCCAAGTTCTTCGGATACTTCCAGCTGGGTACGTCCACATTCCAGTCGTCCGATAATTCTACCACGTAAAAAAACATCCAAATGCTTCCTTTGTGCCATAACTATGCGGTTATTGCACTGAAAGGCTTTTAAAACGCTTGTGAACAATTTTACTTCTTTGCCACCATTCCTTATATACCCCTCTCTTACACTCTCGACATTGTGACGTACTATCCGTGCCATCTGGTGGTTTCCTGTAATTTGCATATTCTTCTTCAAGATGTGTGTGATAATTCTACAAGTGAAATTTTTATTTTAGAGTTCAATTTATGTGTGATTCTAAATTATCCTTAATTTATTGACATGAGTGTATTTAATTTCAAAACAAAGGTTTGAAATTAATTCGAATTAATTTGAATTTTCAAACTTTTGAAAAAATGAGACATTTCTAATCATACATTATCTCTTAATAAGCAACCTGTTTTATTTATAAGAAGAAAAGAATATGCTATGAAAATTCTTACTTTATTTCCAATAAAAATACAAAAAAAAAAAAAGATTAAATGTTTAAATACCATTTTTATGTTTAAAGAAACCTACGTTTTATCTTTCCTTGCAATGAGCATCCAATAGAAAGACATGCCTTCAATTGCAGCTAAGCTTTCCCAGAATACATTCAAACATCATGAAACGCAAGCAATACTTTCACAAATATAAATTACCGCCCGTTGCTAGGCAACCGGCATTTTCATTTCTCACTGTGATTTCCTTGCTGTATTTAAGTAAATTATTGCTGCTTCCTTTTCTTGCAGTTTCCTTCGAAGAGCACCCCCCCCCCCCCCGGTAGTGGGTGAGAACCGTAATTAAAATTGTAAATTAAACGCAAATAGTTTCTTCAACTCTGTGGCAGAAAGGGGGAAGGGAGGGGGGATGCAAAAAGGATCGTCTGCTAGAATAGGGATTCGCAAAAGACGGAGCACCCTGGGTTCGTTAGTGGAAAAGCACCCTCTCTCAAACTCTGCAGCTCATAAATTTTAATGTGTAAAAGTCTTTTCTTGGCAGGGCAGAAGTACTAAACTGAAAATGTGAATGTGGTACTGGTCTGTACTGGTAACTCTAGAGCCATGGAAATAGAGGCAGTTTTAAATCATTGCATTGGAGAAAGGAGAATTGTGAAGAATCTAATCATTTTAAGTACACTTTTCTGTAAATGAATATTTTGAGCTAGTGCGCGCGTGGAAAGATATCCCAGAGAAGAAATTCTTTAAAAATTATGGGAATGTATGCAATTTTAGATAAGTTTGTAGATGAACATGCATTATTGACTTTATGATGTCATCCATTAAATTAAATTGTTTAGAGGATTGTTTTTTAGACATTAAGATTGAGTTCAAGTTTTATTGAATACTTTTTGTATATTTGGATTGGGAAATAAAGTCATCGAAGCTGTCTGCTTGGTTAAATACAGTTTTTTTTTTAAAATTTATTATATACAATTCAATAATTCCTTAAAAAAAGTTCTGTAATTAAAAGGATATATTTCTAATAATAATTTGATATGACTTCTGAAATCTTTCTATAATTAAATTTCAACAAACATTTTTTATATGCAATAAATTAATACTCTAATAATAAATATATTTTATTAAAGGTTTAATTTAATTACAAAGCAAAAAAATTGACAAATTCATTTATATTTGATATGTTAATACTTGAACAATATAATAATAATATGATTAGCAACGCAGAAATTATTTATGGAGTAAATAATGACAATGAGAATGACAAATATAAAAAGCAAATTAATTTCTTTTTTTAATTTTATTACTTATTATTTTCCACCTAGTAATTTAATGACATAAAAATTAACATCAATAAAAAAATATTCTAAGTTATAATTATTCCGTGCTATAATTCCTGTCTTTCAAAATGTAAAATTTCAATCAAAAACATTTTTTCAACTATTGAAACTACGAATTTATATGAATAAAACTGTAAATACACACAGTATAATTTACTTCACAAATTCTTTTCAAAAATATATATAATTTAAATCGCATAGAAGTACTTTAGCAATCATGGGTGCTTACTATTTTAACTATAGCATCGTCTAAACTATAAATTTTCTTCTCAATCATGCTAAAAAAAATCGTCTGCTCCGAAACTATTGGATGGAAAGAGTTCCACATAAAAACAGTGGCATCACTTATTTGTTCTCATATCCATTTCCGGTTCAATAGAATGGAATAAAAAACTGCTTTTCGAACCACGATATTTGAAACTATTTTAAGCAAGCATGCATTGGAAACACGACATTTCCACGATAATTCGAATAGAACATTTCTTCCTGCCATGCAATTTATTTCCCGGGTATTCTTTTTTTTTTACATTATTTTACCTTAATTACCTTTTCTTCCATTTTGTTTTACCTGTGGAATTTCTCGAATTCCTTTTTTTTTTTTATTCTTATCCTTTTTGTTGACTAAGAAAGAAACTGGTTTGAAACTTTTCATATTTTCAAGCTACGATCCACATGACAGTGATTGTGCTATTCTGAGAAACGATTTAAAGAACTTTTTATTTTTATTTTACCCAATTTAGAAGAGAAATGTCTGGGCCATTTTGTACATTTAGAGTAACCGATTGTAAAGAAATGTAGGTCCGTGTTTTGTATGTGTCCAATTTTACAATTTCATTCTTTTTTATTTTCCAGTGGAACTTGAAGCAATCATGTAAAGAATGTTGAAATCGTGAAATGGAAGAAGTTTTTTAAGATTTTTCCCCAAAGATTTTCGAATGGAATGTTGCATTATCAAACAAATGAGATGTGCAAAATCGTTTGTCTCTTTATTTTACGTAGTAGACGTTCCCATTATGTAAAACCTTATTGTCATATTTTAAGTCATAGTTTTAAACAATCAATCATTTTTTTTTAACTCACAAGCAATTGGGTAATCTTTACCCAAACGAATGATTCTGTGCATATCTAATGGTTGGCAAAATGGCAAGGGTTAATCGTATGTCCCTGTCCCCTGTGACGTCAGAACTTCGGCCGTAAGTCTCATAACCCTACGCAGTAAATGAAAACATCTCTTGTGTCAAAATCTGGCGGACGGCCTTGGCCCACAGTAGCTTGGTTTGCCGCTCTAGGGCCATTTGTGGTTCTGCAGGATACCATGGGGCTCTTGCGCCAATGATGAAGATGAAAAAACAATTTTATACCAAAATTAAAATAAATTAAACAATACAACAATTAATAATTTGAAACTTGTATCAACTCCATAAAAAGACAAACAAATATTCACAGTTTAACTAATTTTTGCAGCAATTTTCAAAAATTTTTTTAATATCCAATAGGATATACTCTAATTTACTGTACTGTATACTGCATTTTTTTATTTTTAATATAAGACATTAAACTAATAAATTATTTTTTTCCATTTATTTTGATATATATCGATATATATTCAATTTATTTGTATATCTATCGACCATAGTGTACATATATATATACATATATATATATGTGTGTATATTTCAACTTCGGCGGTTGATTTTGGTACACTTGCTCACAAACTGTATGATAACAACACCAAACGATCAGAAAGAATGTTATGGAATGGGCGGTTGCCACTTTGGGAATCCTAAATATTTGCAGAAATAATAAAAGGCGGCAGACGATCGTCTTGGGGGAGAGGCGTGCACAGAGGAAAGGACATCCCATCTTTGATCCAAACCACTTCCACCAACAATCCGGCCGCTTACTGAAGCAATCCGGGCACATCTCTCCTCCGGAATCAACGTGCCCCCGGGAACAGTGCTTGCGGCATCCACTGAAAAGGCCCTTCCCCCTCCTTTTTTCTGCCCACATAGTTTGGGGTGTTAGCTGTGGTTTTCGGCTGGGCTTTGCGAGTCGCGAATGGAAACATGCTGCGATAGTGCGGTCACGTAAAGAGTTTTCTGTTGAGCGCGACATGACAGGCATTTGCAAACGGTGTTGGGCCCGTCTGGCGGAAGGCCTCTGAAAAAAGATTGTAGGGCGGATGGTTGAGAATGTGGTGCACATACAAAGTAATTATGGATGTCCCCCAGAAGAATGTCCGTGGGATAAAAGATGCGACAAGCAATTTTCAGTTAAGAAAATTGCGTAGATAGAAATGCAGAAGAGGGTATTGTTAATGTACTGTAACATACTATAATAATTTGCAAGCCATAAAATTTGATGAACAATGTTCAAATGTGTTTAATATTATTTTATATAAACAAAATAAACAGTTAAACAGTTTTTGAGACATTTAAATTCATATCCGTTTTAATATCTATTAATATAATATATTACCATTGTGAGAGATTCAGCACTGTACGACATGTATGGGGTTTTACAATATGATGCCCAGTTGTCATGATAGTTTCAAACGCGGGGGCCTGATGGCCGAAAGGCTAGCGCTCTGGTGTTCGGCACCACAGGTATCGGGTTCAAATCCCGGCTTTGCCCATGGGTGTTGTAGTGGTTCGGAATCCCTCTTAAGCCGTAGGTCCCGGTCCTGATAGGATCGTAGAGAGGCGGGGGCATTGTTACTCCGCGTCCGTGGTTTACCAAGTTACACGCGCCCCCTGTTTAATGCAAAGTGAGTAACATCGGTGCAGCCCTTATAGGCATCCAAAGACGTCCATGTCTGTTTGCCAGCTGCATCGATAAAAAGCTTCAAACAAATTTACGTCATCTGGAAATTTAAATTTTTTTTCAAATCTTACATATATCTAAAAAATAAATTCGTCCCGTTACATGTGGTGAATACATTGTCATGTTCCAATATAGGTGCATACTGACATTCATCGATATCGTTCGAACTGTATATAAGTTAAAATGTTGCGGCATCGTCTGGTGGCAAGTAACAATAAAATGGATATTGCGAACTTATTTTTCATACACGAACGCATATTACCGTGATTTTGATGCAATTTTCATAGCGATGGATTGAATGGTAAAGAAACTAATAGACTGCATCCCCATCTGGTGGCGACTTACATCAAAGGGGACAGCATAAAAACATTCTCCATGTTTTGTCAGACACACAAGAAAAATTTCATCCAAATCGATATATATATATATATATAATATATATAAAGATTATATGTATATATATATATACATATAATAAAAATATTGAAGGTGAAGTGAATTTCCCAGATACCGTCTATTCGCTTAAAACTATCAACAATGCGTATCACAATATAAACGGAAATCCATGCTTTACAGCGCTGAATCTGCCCATTTTGTGGCTCAGTGGTAACAATAGCCGCTCCATCACAACAGAAGCTGCCTCCTTTCCCTTCATCCATAAATAGACTTCTCATAGGGACTACTCAACCGTCCTGCCGAACACAGATGATTTGCTAATGCAACAGCAGCTCTGAATCTGCTACATGACAAACAATTTCATGTTGGAACATATAAGTCAATGTTCATCGAACTCAAACACTCCTTCTAACTCGAGGCTTACTGGTAATGCAATACAAAGATTTAGCAGATTCAAACAAAGATCTAATATAAACTACTAAATCTTTTTTACCATCAGACAATGGTAACAAAGATTTAGTGATCTTTTTAGGTTGCACAAAGATTCAGATTCGATTAACCTGGTGGCGTGTGTTACATTCAGTGTTTAAAGAAAAGAGATATTAGATGGCAGTTACGAAAATGTATATAATCGTCAGGTTGCCTTGGGGTTGGTGGTTGAGGGTGGTCTCACGGTACGTATTGTGAGCTTTACGGAAGAATTTTATGTATATACTGCCTGCCAGCAACACTTTTCCAAATTTTTTAGGATCCTCTAAATTCTAAATTGGAAACAAAGAGTACATTCCTAATCATGCATTATCTCGTGATAAGCAACCTGTTTTATTTATAAGAAGAAAATAATATGTTACGAAAACTCTTACAATATTCGATTAAAAAAAAAAAAAAAGATTAAATGTTTAAATATCATTTTTATACTTACAGAAACCAACATTTTATCTTTCCTTGCAATGAGCATCCGACAGAAAGACATGCTCTAAATTCCAGCTAAGCATTCACAATTCAAATTTCAGAAAACGTAAGCAATTCTTTCTCAAAATATAAATGACCGCCCGTCGCTAGGCAACCGGCATTTCCATTTCTCGGTGTGCTTTCCTCTCTGTATTTAAGTAAATCATTCCTTTTCATGCGGCCTTCTTCTTCGGAGAGCATCCTTCGGAGGTGGGAATGAACCGTAATTAAAGTTGTAAATTAAAAGCAAATAGTTTCTTCATCTCTGTGGCAGAAAAGGGGAAGGGAGGGGTGGATGCAGAAAAGATCGTCTGCTGTAAAAAGGATTCGCAAAAGACGGCGCACCGTAGGTTCGTTAGTGGAAAAGCACTATCTCTCAAACGCTGCAACTCATAAATTTTAATGTGCGAAAGTCTTTTCTGTGCAGGGCAGAAGTAAAGCCGAAAATGAGAATGGGGTACTGGTATGTACTGGTAACTCCAGAGCTATGGAAAAGAGGCAGTTTTAAATCATTGTCCTGAAAAAGGAGAATTGTGAAGAATTTAATCATTTTAAGTACACTTTTCTGTAAATAGATGTTTGGCTGGGCAAGAGTTAAAAGAATTCCCAAAGAAAAAATTCGGTAAATATAATGGAAATATATGCATTTTAGATAAGTTTGCACATTAACATGCATTATTTGCATAGCGATGTCATCCATTATATTAAATTTTTTAGATTTTTTAGATGTTTATAGATCTTAAATTTCAATTCAGGTTTTATTGAATAACTGTTTGTATACTTGGATTTTGAAATAAAGTTACTAAAGCAGACTCCATGAATAAGTAAGGGTTTTTAAACTTTATTAAAATGAAGTCCATAAATATAACTAAATAATTCTGTAAATAAAGTTAACTTGTAATTAAATGTATTGCTTTCCTCATAATTATTCACTTTATTTCTATTTTTTTATAATTAAATTTCAGGTAAACATATATTTATGTAAAATAAATTAATACTCTAATAATAAATATACTTTATGAAATGTTTTACTTTAATTACATAACGAAATATTAACACTTTGATTTCTATTTGATGTGCTAATATTTGAATATTTGGAAAAAGTTTTTTTTTCTTTTTTTTATCTTTACAATATCTAATCAAAAATACAAAAATCCCACTACAAAAATTCTTATCATAAAATTATGATATTAACTTAATAAACTTATGATATTAAATTAATGATATTAATTATAACTTAAAAACCTAAATTATAAATATTCATTTTATTTAAATAATATTTAATATTTATTTTTATTGGGTTAAAATCTCTAGTCGTTTTAAACATTAACTCTTCTTTATTGGCGCAACAGCTCCAAAGTTGGCCAAAATGAATGAGGGCCAATTTCGAAACGTCTATAAATAATATTCCACATTTTGTAAATCCCTGCTAATTTGACGATAATGGTGGGACAAACACATAATGCAGAAGTAAAATAAAAGCCCTGCCTTCTTGAAATAGATTAATATTTACTGAAACTATTGGTAATTAGGACTTTTTTCATTTTTTAATAACTATAACTATCAACACAATTTAATTAATACCCTGCGCTGAAAAAAATGTTAGTTTAAAAATGTTTATGAGGCAAAGCAAAAAAAAATTATTGTTGCAAATTATAAAAAAATATTGCAAATAAGAACAAAATGAGAACACAAAATATAGAGGAAAGTATAATATTAAATAATATTAACTATTCAAACAGAAATAAATATAGGAAGAAATGTAAAAAGAAGATTTTATATAAAATAATTGCTTGAGTTGGCATTCAGAAATTATTTATCAAATAAATAATGACAATCACAATGATAAACAAGAAAAACAAGGTAATTACACTTTTAATTTATCTAAATATTATTATATATCATTTTCCACCCAATAATTTAATGACATATGAAGGTTAAAAACCAATAAAGAAATATTCTCATTTTTAATTATTCCATACTACAATTTCTCTCTTTCAAAATGTCAACTTTCGAAAAAATCATTTTATTCCAAGTACTAAAACTACAAATTTATGTCACTAAAACTGAAAATGCACACTGTATAATTTTCTTTACAAATTCTTTTCAAAAATATATGTAATTTACATCGCATAGAATTACTTTAAAAATCATTGGTGTGTAGCATTTTAACTATAGCAACATCTAAACTATAAATTTTCTTCTCAATCATGTGCAAAAGAATCTTTTGCTCCGAAACTATTTGATGGAAAGAGTTCTACATAAAAAAATGGCATCACTTGTTTGTTCTCATATCCATTTCCGCTTCAATAGAACGGAATAAAAAATTGCTTTTCGAACCACGATATTTGAAACTATTTGAAGCAAAACCTCTTCGAATACATTCGAAACATGACATTTCCACGATAATTCGAATAAAACATTTCTTCCTGCCATGTCATTTATTTCCTCGGTATTCCAATTTTTTGCGTTATTTTACCGTAATAACCTTCTTCTTCCGATTTTTTTTACCTGTGGAATTTTTCCGAGTTCTTTTTTTTTTCTTTTTGTTTACTAAGAAAGAAACTAGTTTTAAATTTTTCTTATTTTCTAGTTACAAGCCGCATGACAGTGATTGTACTATTGTGAAAAACGATTGAAAGAACTTTTTATTTTTATTTTACCCCGTTTAGAAGAGAAATGTCTGTCCATTTTGTACGGTAAGAGTAACCGATTGTAAAGAAATGTAGGTCCGTCTTTTGTATGAGTTTATTTCAAAGATTTTGTTCTTTATTTTTCTTTTATTTTGCACTGGAACTTGAAGCAATCCAGTTAAAGACTTTGAAATTTTGAAATGGAAGAAGTTTTTAAAGACTCGAAACTCGAATAAGAATTTCGAATATAATGTTGCATTCGTAAACAAATGAGTTATACAGAATCATTTGTCTTTTCATTTTATTTAGAAGACATTTTCATCAAGTAAAAATCCGTTGTCATAATTTAAGATATTGTTTTAATAAATCGATCACATTTATTTTAACTCACAAGTACTTGGGTAACCTTTACTCAAACGAATGGTTCTATGTATTTCGAAGGGTTGGCAAATGTATATCAAAGTTAGTAATTAGATAACTTTGCAGCTTGGCAAATACTTAGACGGTAATTTTTTATGCCTTTAGGCAAGCTCTGCACCGGAGTTACTCACTTAGCACTACCCAGAGGGAGCGTGTCGCCTGAAGATAATCTACAGACGTGGAGTAAATATGCCCCTCCCCCCAACGCTCTACGATGCTATTAAAATGGGACATATATAATAATGTAGTATAATTTTTTAACTAAATGTTATGTGTTTGTGGAAAATGGATTTACACCATTTACAAAGTAATTATATTTGTTGTTGTCGTGTTGTTGTTTGACAGCAACATCTAGACCAGTGCCAAGATATCATATGATTTCATGAATGGAGGGAAAAGGGGACAGAGCTCATCTTGAAATTATGCGTATGAAGACGACGCAGTAAGAACTAATTGGCTGTATATACACTTAGTCACAAAAGTAAGTATGCAACTCATAGCTTAAGTGAAAAAGCTCTTGTTCTCAAATAAATATAAGAAAAATATTATTTTGGAGAGTGTTGTTTATAGCTTCCGATTCAAGTCATGAAGTAAAGAAAAATAAACCAAATCATTATATTTTAAAAAACTTTAAGAGTACTTTTGTTAACTACCAGTAGAAATTTAAATAACAAAAGTATATATGCACTCTGAATTTTTGACATTTAAATAGGGTGAATGAAACTTCTAGAGTGATTTTTCGTATTTCAGTGATAAGTTTAGAAGTTCTGCTACAAAGCTTGAGCTTTAAATACATCAACAATTCACCAATGGCTCCACGTGGAAAAGAATTATCAAAAGATCTAAAGAATACAATAATAAAGCTCTATAAGGAAAGCAAGTCCCAAAGACAAATCGCTAAAATCATTGGAAAAGTCATGCAACAGTGAAAAAAATCATAGAAAAGTTCCAGGCTGAGGGAAATACTCTAAATAAGCCAAGAACAGGACGACCGCCCATTTTGACGGATCGAGAAAGGAGAATTATTATGGAAATGTGAAAAAAAAATCCGACTATTAGCGCACCAAAATTGACAACTGATGTGAAAAACAATTTTGCGAAGTCATGCAATCTTGAAACAATTCGCCGTGTGTTACGGAAGGCAGGATACCATGGTCGAAATATGCGAAGAAAACCATTTGTTAGCAAAGTGAATCGCAAAAAGAGAATAGATTTTGCAAAAGAAAAGGTAAAGCAGGACACAAATTTTTGGAATTCCTTGATTTTTTCGGATGAAAGTAAATCCAACATCCACGGGTCAGATGGACACCAAAACGTTTGGAGGAAAGCAAATGCAGCTCTAGAACCAAAGAACATGAGAGGAACTGTAAAACACGGTGGTGGTTCGATTATGGTTTGGGGTTGCATGGCAGCAACTGGAGTAGGACATTTAGTTATGATCGACGGAATAAGGAATCAATATAGCTATTTGAATATTTTAAAGAATAATCTAAGCCAAAGTGCTTCTAAATTGGGACTCTATGGATAATTCACTTTCCAACAAGATAATGATCCCAAACATACTGCTCGGGTTGTTCGGGAATGGCTGCTATAACACGTGCGAAAACACCTAAAACCCCACCTCAGTCACCTGATCTCAATCCCATTGAACACTTGTGGGATTATCTCGATCGCCAAATTAGAAAGCAAGAGATCAAAACTAAGAATGATCTAAAAAAAGCTGTTTTGGAGGAGTGGCAGAAAATACCATCTTCTGCCACTCAAAATTTAGTAAAATGAGTGCCATCTAGATTGAGAGCTGTTATAAAGGCCAAAGGCTATCCAACAAATTACTAATTTTTTTTAAAAACTGTAAAATTTGCAATATTAATGTCTTTGTTTTTGTTTGCATACTTACTTTTATGATGTAAATTACATCCTATGTTAAGTTAAGCTCATCTTGCTAATTAAATATTTGTATTTTTTAATTACTTTTCATTTTGTTATTAAGCTCGATTTTGCTGTAATCGAAATAAATCGTTAATTTGAAAACTCAAATATTGTAGGTCTGTTTTTTTTTTCATAGGACATCCTCACATACACTCTGCATACTTACTTTTGTGACTAAGTGTATCTTTTAACGTGAGCCAAACCCACCAAAAGTTGATCATACAAGAAGAACTTCGAAGGAAATGATCTCCTTTTATTTTTTTTTTTTTTTTTTTTGTGGATTTAACGGATATGTGGCTACAGTACCACTAATGAATCTTCAAACGATGCATTCCAAATGATTACACAGGCGTTTGTTTGATAGACTTATTTGGAGAAATATTGGAAAACAATCGGCAACTCAGGATTAATCTTCATCTTGACAACGCGAGCTCTCACCCATCGGCTCTAACAGCTCAATGTTTGGCCACTCAAAATATCTCATCGATGGGTGCAAATAATCAGCCTCACAACCCTATTTTGGCACCCAATGATTTCTTTTTGTTTACGGTCTTGAAGAATAAAGTACTCGGTGATCAATTTTAGACTCCAGAAGAAGTAGTTAATGTATTCAAAATGCATGTTTTAGAGATGTCACAATTGGAATGGGAAATTGCTATGAAAACTGGTTCCAGGCTTATAAAAAAGTGCATTGATTATCATGGAGAATATGTTTAACATAATAAGGTGCGATATGAAAGGAATTGCTTATTATGACCCTCCAACATTAACGACTGAAGTTTACTAGTAATGACTAAGATATTTAAATATATTTTTGCTGTAAAACATAGCTTTCGCTGGTGAACAGAAATGGAAGTGGCCCAGTATACTAATTTCACACTACCAGTTTGACTGTTTTCTAGACGAACCTTACTTGAAAATTTTGTTTTTAGGTACATCTTAATCGCAACTTGCAGCTAATAGTTATTCTGGATTTGCTGCATGATTATAGTAATGCTGCATACGATTATAGTATAGTTGTATTTATTATTATGTTGCTTCCGCATCTGCTTCAACCGATTACAATTATTCTGTTTCTGGATCTACTACAAAGAATACAGCAATTCTAGATCTGGTTCAAGTGATTACAGTGCTTCTGGATCTGATTCAAGTGATTACAGCTAATCTGGATCTGGATCAGATGGCTCTGGATCTGGTGCACGTAATTCCAGTGCTTCAGGATCTGATGCAAGTGATTTCAGTGCTTCTGGATCTGATGCAAGTGATTCGAGTGCTTCTCGATCTGGTGCAAGTGATTCCTTTGCTTTTGGATCTGGTGCAAGTGATTCCAGTGCATCTTGATCTGATGCAAGTGATTACAGCTAGTCTGGATCTGATGCAAGTGATACCAGTGCTTCTCGATCTGATGCAAGTCATTCCAGTGTTTATGGATCTGGTGCAAGTGATTCCAGTGCTTCTGGAACTGGTGCAAGTGATTCCAGTGCTTCTGGATCTGGTGCAAGTGATTCCAGTGCTTCTGGATCTGGATCAAATGATTACAGTGCATCTCGATCTGATTCAAGTGATTACAGCTAATCTGAATCTGATGCAAGTGATTCCAGTACTTCTAGATCTGATGCAAATGATTCCAGTGCTTTTGCATCTGATGCAAGTGATTCCAGTGCTTCTGGATCTTATGCAAATGATTCCAGTGCTTCTGGATCTGATGCAAGTGATTCCAGTCCTTCTGGATCTGATGCAAGTGATTCCAGTGTTTCTGGATCTGGTGCAAGTGATTCCAGTGCTTCTGGATCTGGATCAAATGATTACAGTGCATCTCGATCTGATTCAAGTGATTACAGCTAATCTGAATCTGATGCAAGTGATTCCAGTACTTCTAGATCTGATGCAAATGATTCCAGTGCTTTTGCATCTGATGCAAGTGATTCCAGTGCTTCTGGATCTTATGCAAATGATTCCAGTGCTTTTGCATCTGATGCAAGTGATTCCAGTGCTTCTGGATCTTATGCAAATGATTCCAGTGCTTCTGGATCTGATGCAAGTGATTCCAGTCCTTCTGGATCTGGTGCAAGTGATTCCAGTGTTTCTGGATCTGGTGCAAGTGATTCCAGTGCTTCTGGATCTGGTGCAAGTGATTCCAGTGCTTCTGGATCTGGATCAAATGATTACAGTGCATCTCGATCTGATGCAAGTGATTACAGGTAATCTGGATCTGATGCAAGTGATTACAGTGCTTCTGGATCAAGTGGAAGTGATTATAGTGCGTCGGGATCAGGTGACTACAGTTCAGGTTGGTGGAAATATTTTACACACTCTTTGATTTTGAAATGTTTTTTGTTTCCTCTACGAAAATGTAACAGCAACGACATCAGAAACACAAACTGCGATAGTTTAAAACTTATTATACTAGTATACAAAAATTATAACTGCTTAAATGATCAATAAAAATAAAAACTATTGAATTAGCTTTATATCAGAATATATATGCTATTTACACCAGATGAATAACTATGTTTAATAATTCTTTTGACAATTTCATTTAAGATGTTTCCTCACCTTGTTGGCCATTTAAGGATCTTTCAGTATTTGCGGCCCAATTTTCAATCATAAATTTCCATACGCTCCTTACATACACTAACAATACTACATTATTATCATTTTAAAATCTTGCAGAACACAGGTCAATTTCAAGAGAAGATGTTGAAATGAAGCTGGATTTTTTTCAAAGTAAAATTATTGAATTTGATAAAAATGTCTACAAAGAACAAACGAGAATATGGCATTAGCCTTTAAGAACATGGACTGTTAAACAATTCGATTTATTTAAATAATCTTATATAAACTTTTTAAAAGTTAATATAAATATGTGTATAGATATTACCCAGCTATATAGATTAGGACATGGATTTTGTATTCTGTACACGATAATTCACTTTCGATAAAATAAATTTCAGTTATATATTTTTCAGCTGCTATATGCTTGAAAAAAGGAAAAAACGTAAAAATTGAATCCTTCAAAAAGTCAAGTGTCAACCAAACTTCTGTGAACTTCTTAATAAAAATGCCAGATTTGATAAATTGGTTAATTTTTACTTTAATGTTTTTTCAAACCCCTCTCCCTCTCACTTTTTTTTATATTTTCCTTTCTCTTTTCTGTTATTTTAATTTCTTTTAAAATGTAACATTTCTTTGATGTTTTAAATTGCTTTTTAGACTTTTTGAGCACCTATATTTGTAATTAATCTTTAAATTATTAAATAGTAAAATCGTCATTTATCAAATTGCATTTCCGTATTTTATATTTTAATGATTTTATTAATGTACACACAGCTTTAGATTTGTGACTTATAAATTAGGTCTCAAATTATTTTGTTAGTATCTGTACATAGATTTAGCAATATTTGCATTTTAAGTGAAAAGTTGTTGTTTATTTATCATTTTGTCATTTACAAAACGTTGTCAGAAATTTCATGTCAGTTGAAAAAAGAATAATAATAAATTTCTTTTGAGATTATAAATTTCAAAATCATTTTAAAATTTATTTTAAAATGCGACCAAATCCTGAAGATAAATAGAAATTAAGTAAACATTTGGACATTTAAAAGACGAACATATCATTAACTACGAAGTCACGAATTTTCTGCATTTTAGAGTTCATTGCGCAATCCACAGAAACATCTGATAAATATAATTGACTTGTCTACAGAGTTGGTTGTTGTTTAAAATGGATTATGTTGTACTAGAATGAATTAAATGCCCAAACTGAGAGAAAAATTAACTTTGATTTTCAAATAATATTCTTGCGAATAAATGTTATATATTGCCTGCTTTATTTATGAATTCACAGTCATGAGTTCGCAGAATAATTAAATTATATTCCACGAACTCATGAAGCGCGCGCACCTTGAAACATCTAATATAACGGATTCTATGTTTCACTTTAAGTTATCTCAATGAACAGCCCTAGATACGCACAATGGATTGTTGATAGCAGAGCAAACCAGACTCTCAGTTCAAATTGTTAGCGTTTTTAGTTCAATTTACACCTGCAAATCGCTTTTTTTTTCTAAAATGAAACTGACTAAACATAAAACATGTTTAAACATAACGGGGTATAACCAGCAACACCCATTATGATATATAAATTCTCAAATTGAGATCGATTTGCAAAAGCTAAGAGAAAGAATAGAGAAACAAATATTGCAATAGTAAAATAAATATTTTTTAACGATTACATTTTTTTTATTTCATTTATATGTTACAAATTGAGTATTTCCAAGGCAAGCTTTTAATATTTACTTTTATCCTCCAAATGGTAACTTCTGACCATTGAATATTTCTGCAGCATTCATTTCCTTCAAATGTGAAACTGAGGACGAATGATTTCAAGATCAGGTGACAAAAAAGTTCCTTCTGAACCTTCCCCGCCAACTCACATCAGCTACAAAATTCCTGGTCGAATTTAGTCTGGCGAAATACAAAGAAAGGTGTTTGTGTGCCTGAAACTAAGTACTGTGAAAGAATTCTTCCTTTTCTATCCCACAATTCTTCCCCTTTCTTTCTGTCACACGATTAGGATCATTATCTTCGAGAGGAAGTTCCAATATTTCCGGAAGTTCTCCCGGAATCCAGTTTATGGAGAGAAGAGAAAAAAAATTTCCAAATTGCGGACAATTTTTCCTGGAATGGTTTCTCGGTTCTTGTTAGATCCCCGAAGTCAAGCATCATTGGGCGCGGTCAGTACTTGGGAGGTGACCACCTGGGAACACCGCGTGCCGTTGGCATTCACAAATTTGGGACCTGAATGGCCGAGTGTCTAGCGCTCTGGCGCTCGGTGCAAAGATTTCGGGTTCGAGTCCCGGCGGTGCCATGGATGTGTGTAGTGGTTCGGAATCCACTTTAAGCTGTAGGTCCCGGTCTCCTATGACTGTAAGAGCGTCACGGAGCCAAAGTCAGACTTCTACCTACGGGTGCTCCATCACAACAGAAGCTGCTTTCTTCCCCTTCAATCATGAGTACGTATGGGCTCGTGGGCTTGGCCTAGAAATGTCTGCCAAGTGGGATAAGAAACAACAACAACAACATGAGTTGAACAAAACGTTGCATTTAATGCGATTTTGTCCTTACTCTTTTCCCCGAGGATATTTGATGAAGGGAATGAAAAAAATTGAATTCATCTAGGAGTAAAAAAATATTCTTAAAATAGATAAGGGCTGAACAGATGTTCTGTCAGTACAGTCGAGGTCTTTTGAGAAAATTCAAACCTTCCAGATTGTTTCTTGTTGAATGCATGTTACGGAGGCTTTGTTTATGAAATTTATAATGGAAAAAGGAAAGATTCAGCCACAATTATTTATATTGGCTCCACTTTCCAAAACTAAGCAAAACAAAGCAATCGAAATACATTGTAGCAAAATATTACATTTCGGTATTTGATACAATATGCCACGGCCAATTTCTTCATAGGTTCATACACTGTAAGTCTAAACTGTAGAAAATTGTGAAATATTCTACTATGCGATTTTATGCAATACTGCGCAATACAATATTTGAAGAATGGATTATGTACATAATTGTTTTTTGTATAAATTTGTACAAGAAGCGATTTTTTTACATTACCATACGCACTAACAATAGAATGCAGTAAAGCTTTACTTTTATATAGTATAGAATATAATAGTTATATATAATAGTTACTTTTGTATGGAACTGTCCGAATGAAAAGTTTAATAGTGTGTAATATTTTAGTAAGTAACTTTTGTGCAATACTGTACGATTAAACAGAAATTATTTTACAATTTTCTCCTATATGACTTTTGCACAATAAATACTATATTATATATATATTATATAAATATATTATATATATACTATATTATATAAATATACTTTACTTTTATATAGTATAGAATATAATAGTTATACATAATAGTTACTTTTGTATGAAACTGTCCGAATGAAAAATTTAATAGTGTGTAATATTTTAGTAAGTAACTTTTGTGCAATACTGTAAGATTAAACAGAAATTATTTTACAATTTTCTGCTATATGACTTTTGCACAATAAAACATTTTGAAACAGAAACTTTCCGTCCGTCAGCGCTATCACATGACTGCGAAAACCAAGTAGAAATGTCAAGAAAAAATGAAAATAATAACGTTACAAATGTCTCCCCATAATGTCGACGAACTTGGTTTCTGGCAGATTAAATTTTCTCAATTTCGGAACTCAATACGGAACATCAAAGTAAACGGATTGATTTTTTCCTCTTTGTTTTTCTTTGGAAATTTAGCTTTGATTCAATATTGTTCTTCTTCCTTTTTCCTTAAAAGAATGAAACGCCATTATCTTCAGAAAGATTTGCTTTCGGACTTTTCAAAGAAGATTTAAATCTTTATCATTCGGTGTTTCTTGGTGCAGTTTATGGCAATCGGAAAGAAAATGGTTGACTTTACTATTTTCGATGACGATTAAATGCTATTAAATGGCAGGTCAACCGGAAATTCCACATGGTTTAAAGACATCTATATTTACATTCAGACAGATTTATTTTTAATCTTAAAGATAATTATACGACGGAAAAATATAATGCTGTATGATATTCTAATAAGTTAATTTTCTACAGCACTGTACGATTAAACTGTAGAATACTTTTCAATACTACTATATTCGTTGATTTTGCACAATAGTGTACTGTAGATTATTCTACTATACTTTTGAACAGTAATATATGTCTAAACTTTAAAATACTGTGCAATTCTCCATTCTGTAAAATACTCAATTATGCGATTTTACACTCTACTGTGTTGTAGAATATTCTACTGTAACAGCTTTTACAGTACTTCAATACAAGTCAATCTAGTTTCAATATAGTTTTCAAGTACACAATTCAACAGTAGAAACACACAAAACACACTACAATGTTTTATTGCGTGACATTCATGAAATAGTGTACAACTAAATATTAGAAATTGCGCCATATTCTACTACATTACATGCCATATTCTACTACACGCCACTACATTACAGCGCATTTAATTAGTACAATACTGCAGAATATTCTGCTCTCTGACTTCTGTACGGTTTCGTAGTACGAAAAAAAAATAGAATGCTCTCCAAAATTTATTGCGTGACTTTTATACAGTATTGTACGACTAAATAGCAAAAATTGTGTAATATTCCACAATATGAATATTGTATAATATTGTATGACTAAACAGTGAAATACTGAACAATATTCTACAGTATTTTTACATTCTATGCGATAGAATGTAACAAATTTGTGAAATACCTATTGATGTTTACTATCTAGTATCTTCGATAATCAAAGTTTCCAAAATATTGTAACAATTTAATAAGAAAGCAGAAATAATTCACATCATTGAATCAAAAATAAACAGGTAATTACACTGATAACATTATACACGAAATATATGAAACGGCAATTCAGAATAAGTTAGCAAAAGTTTAAACCGAATAAGTACCTTATGAATTAAAATTGGATCGAATGACCTAAAGCAATGATATACAGTGAAGTGACAAAAGTCATGGGATACCTCTTAATATCGTGTCGGCCCTCCTTTCGCCCGGCGAAGTGCAGCAACTCGACGTGGCATGGATTCAACAAGTCGTTGGAAGTCTTCTGCAGGAATATTGAGCCATGCTGTCTCGATAGACGTCCATAATTGTGAAAGCGTTGATGGTGCAGGATTTTGGGCACGAACAGACCTCTCGATGATGTCCCATAAATGCTCGATGGCATTCATGTCGGGCAATGGCTGCAAGTGATCTCCAAGTAGCTGAACATAAGCATTTCCAGTCAATGTTCGGTCCAGTCGCACCAGAGGACCAAGCCCATGCCATGAAAAAACAGCCCACACCATTACGGAGCCACCACCAGCTTGAATAGTGCCTTGCTGACAGTTTGGGTCCATGGTTTCGTGGGGTCTGCGCCACACTCAAATCCTACCATCAGCTCTTACCAACTGAAATCGTGACTCATCGGACCAGGCCACGGTTTTCCATTCATCTAGGGACCAACCGATATGCTCACGTGCCCACGAGAGTCGCTGCAAGCGATGTCGTTCTGTCAGTAAAGGCACTCGAGTCGGTCTTCTGCTGGAATAGCCCAAGAAAGCCAAATTTCTCCGCATAGTTCTAACAGACAAGTCCCTTGTACGTCCCACATTGATTTCTGCGGTTATTTGACGCAGTGTTGCTTGTCTGTTAGAATTTACGACTCTTTGCAGACGTCGCCGGTCTCGGTCGTTAAGTGCAGGCGGTCGACCACTGCGCTGTCCATGGTGGGATGTTATGCCTGAAATTTCATACTCTCGGCACACTCTTGACACAGTGGATCTGGGAATGTTGAATTCCCTAACGATTTCCGAAATGGCATGACCCATGCGTCTAGCTCCAACTGACATTCCGCGTTCAAAGTCTGTTAATTCCCGTCGTGCGGTCATCATCACGTCAAAACCTCTTCACATGAATAACTTGAACAGAAATGAAAGCTCTGCGAAAGCACTGCGCATTTATACCTGTTCTACGCGATGCTACTGCCATCTAAAAATTCGCATATTGCTATCCCATGACTTTTGTCACTTCAGTGTATACTTTTTCCTTAATTTTTTTAAGTTCGTACGTCTTCCGCTCTGATAGCGCCCGTTTATCGATATTTTCCGGGAAATGAGGTAAAGTATTTTGAAACAGAGACTTTCCATGCGTCAGCGCTATCACATTACGACGAAATCCAAGTACAAATATGAAGAAGAAAAATGAAAAATAATAACTTTGAAAATGTCTCCCCATAATGTCGACGAACTTCGTTTCTGGCAGATTAAATCTCCTCCATTTCGGAACATCAAAGTAACTGGATTGAATTTTTCTCTTTGTTTCTCTTTGGAAATTTTGTTTCGGTTCAATATTATTCTTTTTTCTTTTTCTTTAAAAGAATAAAATGCCATTATCTTCAGAAAGATTTGCTTGTCGTCTTCAAAGAAAATTTAAATCTTTGTCGTTGTGTGTTTCTTCATGCAGTTTATGGCAATCGGAATGAAAATGATTGACTCCACAATTTTAAACGACGATTAAACGCTATTAAATGATAGTTCAGGCGGAATTTCCACTTGGTTGAAAGTGCATCTATATTTAGATTCAGACAGATTTGTTTTTAATCTTAAAGATACTCGCACGACTGAAAAATATAATACTATGAAGTATTCTACTAATTATCTTTTGTACAGCACTGTACGAATTAATCGAAATTATTGTATAAATTTCTATAGTGTGGCATTTCTACAGTACTGTACATCTAAACTGTAGAATACTGTGCCATACTATATTCTGTGATTTTGCACAATACTATACTCTAGAATATTCTACTGTGCGACTTTTGTACAAAACTGTATGTCTAAAATGTTGAATACTGTACAATGCTAAATTTATAGATTTTACACATTACTATACTGTAGAATATTCTACTGTGTCAGTTCTGCACAGTACTTCACAATTAAAGAGTTGAATATTATAGAATATTCTACTTTATGACTTTAGTACATTATTATACGGCAAAAAAACATAGAATATTCTACTGCTTAATTTTATACAGTATTGTACGACTTAACAGTAACAAATGTGCAAAATTCTACTGTATTAAATTTGTATAGTATTGTATGATTAAGCAGTACAATACTGAACAATATTCTGCAGAATGAATTCTATGTAATGGAATGTTACAAAGTTGAAATCGACTTTATCTGTGATTGGCTTGCTTAAAAAAACCTTAAAGTTTGAACAGATTTTCAAATAATTTACCCAATAATTCCCACAAAGACCAATAGATATTCAGTTATTTCTGAAAACATTCAAGTAAGACGTTATTCAGTCCAAATTTACGGTTTGTTAAATGCAGCATTTTGTGGTAAAATCCTAGTGATATTTATTTATTAATGTCTTGGATAAAGATCAAAATTCACAGAATATTGTAACAATTGTAATAAGTAAGAAGAAGTAATTTGCATTATTGCATCAAAAATAAACACAAAATATATGAAACATTATTTCAGAGTAAGTTGCAAAAGCTTTAAACCAAGTGAGTAGCTTAGGAATTAAAATTGGATAGAATGGCCTGAATCAATGAAATATATCTTTTTTCTTAAATTTTTTAGGTTAAACACTTTCCGCTCCGATAGCACCTATTTATCGATATCTTCCGTGAAATGAGTTAAAGCATTTTGAAACAGAAACTTTCCATCCGTCAGCTCTATCACAATACGACGAAAACCAAGTACAAATATGGAAAAGAAAAGTAATAATAATATTGAAAATGTCTCCCTATAATGTCGACGAACTTCGTTTCTGGCAGATTAAATCTTCTCCATTTCAGAACATCAAAGTAACTGGATTGAATTTTTCTCTTTTTTTTCCTCTTTGGTTTTCTTTGGAAATTTAGCTTTGATTCAATATTGTTCTTCTTCCTTTTTCCTTAAAAGAATGAAACGCCATTATCTTCAGAAAGATTTGCTTTTGGACTTTTCAAAGAAGATTTAAATCTTTATCATTGTGTGTTTCTTGGTGCAGTTTAGGGCAATCGGAATGAAACGGTTGGCTCCACAATTGCCGACGACAACTAAACGCTATTAAGTGATAGATCCACCGGAATTTTCACAGTGTTGAAATGCATCTAAATTTAGAATTCAGACAGACGCGAAAAGAACATGAACCGATTGTCTATCAATATAAAGGAAAATATTTTAAATGTTGATTTAACGAATCTGAAATAGAATTTGATTCTTCCATTAAAATAATAAAATGTAAATACATCAAAGTTTATATTAGAGTAAATGCAAACATTTTAAACACTAAAAACATAAAATCAACTCAAGCTGATACACTTATTTTTATTACTCGAGCGACAAACTCTTTTTCAAAACCAGAAAATCTTTTTATTTATACTACTTTAGAACATTGTAACAAAACGAGTTTTAAATTCTTGGATACAAATAAAATGCATTATTTACTTTGTTTCAATAAGTATGCGGATTATGGATGAAAACTTTTGAACTTTGGAAGACCTTATTGCAGATATCCTTTAAGTTTATTCCTTTTTTATCAACGCTTTTTCTGAAAGAAATGCATTTCACCACGGTAAGCATCCGTACAATAGATTCAACAAACACAACACTTTCATAGAAACGCATCCATATCTGGGAGAGCAGAAGTCAAATTGTTTATGAGTTCCTTCCCAGTTGAAGTTAAAAGTAAATACGAAGAAATAAAAATAGAAAGAATTATATATCGGCTTTTCTTCGCATCAATACATTTAAAACTTTCTCCTCCATTTTTCGGTTATAAAAAGGTCCCTGTTTTTCCCCCAGAGGAATTCTTCTTCTGGGCTTTCGCCGAACTGGTCCAATAGGAGTTCAGTAGGATTTTCTTTTGAGCAATCACGACACGATTCACTGGCTTTCTTTTCCGGTGAACATTTTTTTTTATCCCTTTATTTTTCCCCTTTTCTGATAGGTTGTTTCTCCATTATTTTTGTCGCTGATATATGGATATTTTTTAAACCTCTGTCAGTCCTTTTCGGATGGTGAAAATGTGCCGCCGATTTTTTCATCAGACATCAATGTGAAAAAGAAAATGATACAAAGAATACAGAGTGTCACTAAAATCCCATTATTTTTCAATTCAAGATATTTCTCAAAAATACATCTATTTCTTTAGACCAGAAGTCAAATTGCTTATTAGATCCTTCCCAGTTGACAGTGAGTTAGAGGGTGACGATAAATAGCAGTATTATAATTATTTTGGAATCGCTCAGTATGACAGTATCATTTCACTATTTTTATTAGATTCTCTAAAAGTTTTTCAACTTCATTGTTTTAACCATGCCTGCCTAGACCACGTAAGGGCAGTGGCCAAGTAATATTTTGTAATTTTCTTCACTGGCGTTACGGCCACATGGTGGGCCAAGGCCGTCGGCCTAATGGCAGATTTATACACATGTGACGTTTTTCTTTTTGTTGTTGTTTCTCAACCCAGTTGGTAGACATCTAGACCAAGCCCACGAACTCGTATTGGTTAATGGCTGAAAAGAAAAAGGGACAGCTTCTGATGTGATGAAGCATCCGTAGGTAGAAGTCTGACTTGGCTCCGTGACGCTCTACATACTTACGAGACCTGAGACAGATTAAAAGTGGATTCCAAACTAATACACACGTCTATGGAATTGCTGGGACTCGCACCAAAATCTGTGGCACCGAAGGCAGGAAATTTTGCATATCAAGCAATATTTTACTATACATACTCATGTCTTGTTTGACAAAATATATGGAAATTAAATACCCTAGTAATGTTGGTTTGGTTTGTTGCTTTACGGTCATTTTGTACCCACGTTGGCTACATAGAACGGGACCTACAATTTAACGCGGATTCGCGACACCTACAACACCATCCATGACACTGCCAGGAATCGAACTTGAAGCACCAAAGGGCAGAGCACTAGCCCATTGGCCATCAGGCCGCACAAGTAACATTGAGTAAGGATGCAGTCTAATAATGTATGGGATAATATTTTAAACGATTAGTTAACAAATCTGAAACCTAATTTGTTTCTTTCTACATAAGAATAAAATGTAAACATATCACAGATTTTATACAAGATTATATCAAAGATTTTATACAAGATTATCGCAAAGATTTTATACAAGATTATCGCAAAGATTTTATACAAGATTATATTATATATAGAATGTAATTAACATTTTAAAAAATAAAAACCTAAAATAGACTCAAGCTGATAAACTTATTTTTAAAACTTGAGTGACACACTTTGAATTTTTTTTCAAAGCAGAAAAACTTTTTATTTATTCCCCTTTAGAATATTGAAACAAATGAGTTTTGATTTCTTGGATACAAATAAAATGCATTATTTATTTTGTTTAAATAAGTGTGCGGATTAGGGATGAAAACTTTTGAACTTTGCAGGACCCTTTCGTAGATATGCATTCAGTTTATTCCTTCCTTATCAAACCCTTTTTTGTGAAGAAATGCATTTCACCGGGTAAGCATCCATTACAATAGATTCAACAAACACAACAGTCTCAGTAGAAACGCATCCATATCTTGGAGAGCCGGAGTCAAATTGTTTATGAGTTGAAGTTAAAAATAAATATTAAGAAAAAGAAAGAAATCTATCGGCCTTTCTTCGCATCAATACATTAGAAACCTAAAATCAACTCAAGAACTTTGAATTTTTTTTTCAAAGTAGAAAATCTTTTTATTATACCACTTTAGAATGTAGAAACTAAAGCGTTTTCATTTCTTGGATACACATAAAACGCACTATTTATTTTGTTTTAATAAGTATGCGGAGGGCAACGGGCGTACCTGTTACGGAATTCCTAGGTGGTTTTAAGAACCGCAATACCTCCACATCTTAAGTTAATTAGAAAATTTGCATAAAATGAAGTTGCTTAAATTATAGAATGTTAATAATGTTAAATAAAACAAAAATGAATTTAGGAAAAACATCTCTTGCTTGAGAACAATTAAAGCAAGAGATCGAAAAAAGCTAAAGCTATAGGTACAATTAAGAGTCCGTTGACGATGTCCAAAAATAAAAAGATTAAAGCTAAAAATAAAAATTTTAAGGGATTAGAACAATAACATAAAGAAGTAAAGGGTTTACACATAATGAAATACAGTTACACAAAATACACATAAACATACAATTACAAGTATGCGGATTATGGATGAAAACTTTTGAACTTTGGAGGACCCTTCAGCAGATATCCTTTCAGTCTATTCCTTCCTTATCAACGCTTTTTTTTAAAGGAACGCATTACATCCGCACAATAGATTCAACAAACACAACAGTCTCAGTCCATATCTTGGAGAGCAGAAGTCAAGTTATTTATGAGTTCCTTCCCGGTTGAAGTTAAAAGTACATATGAAGAACTTATAACTTATTGTAGATTATTACGGAGATCCTTGGCCGCGTAGCGGCCACTAGCTCCTTCTTTGTAAAATGTTGAAACATAGCGGTGGTCTCATGCCCTTTGAGTTAATAAGAAAAATAGATAATTAAATGCCCTTTTTTTTTTAAAAGAGAAATATTTATTTAGTAAAATTATAAAATGAAAAATATCAAAAATTTCAAAAATGTAGATGTTGATGGAATCAGTTGCATGTAATAACCCCGAATGGACAAAGGTCAAATTAGGAGAAAAGCGAAATTTTTTCCTCTAGGCAGTTGTAAGGAATTAATTTAAAATATTTAGAACAGTGCGAGGTCTTTTGCTATGTTTGCGGGAAGAAATATCATAATCGTCATTTTGTAGGATATTTAAAACAGGGTTATTAATGTTTCGCATATCATTATAGAATTGAGTAGAAATTTTGTGAACAAATTGCCTTAAACTTGGAATCGAGAGAGCTCGTCTAATATCGTCATTACGAAAGTATCAGGGTGAATTCGTTAACATTCTGAGAGTTTTGTTCTCAAGCCTTTGAATAATTTCAAAATTTGTACGTGCGACAGAACCCCAAACTGGGCTTGCATAAGCTAATACTGGATGAAGATAAGAGAGATATATTAGAATTTTGAGATTAAAAATATGAAGAAATAAAAAGTAAGAAAGAAAGTATAACGGCCTCTCTTCGCATCAATACATTTAAAACTCCCCCCGTCTTTCGGCCTGAAAAAGGTCCTTGTTTTCCCCCAGAGGGATTTCTCTTCTGGGCTTTCGGCTGAACTTGTCTAATAGGAATTCAGTAGGATTTTCCTTTGAGCAATCACGGCACGATTCGCTGCCTGTCTTTTCCAGTGAACATTTTTTTTATCCCTTTATTTTTCCCCTTTCTACTACTTGCTGATAGGTTGTTTCTGCATTATTTTTGTCGCTGATTTAGGGATATTTTTTATACCTTTGTCAGCCCCGTTTTGGGTGGTTAAAAATGTGCCGCCGATTTTGTTAACAGACATCAACAGGACAAGAAAAGGATAGAAAGAATACAGAGAATCAATAAAATAACATTATTTTTCAAGTCTTGAAGAACTCGTTTTTAGAAATTTATAAATATTAAAACAATGTTTTTGTTTTCATTTTTATTCGTTTCTTACATCAGATATCTACAAAAGCATATGATAAAAATTATACATTATAAAATAAATATTAATAAAAGCCAACGGCCGTACCATGCTGAATATACCGGTTCTCGTTAGATCACCGAAGTCAAGCATCATTGGGCGCGGTCAGTACTTGGGTGGGTGACCACCTGGGAACACCGCGTGCCGTTGGCATCCACACATTTGGGACCTGAATGGCCGAGTGTCTAGCGCTCGGTGCCACAGGTTTCGGGTTCGAATCCCGGCGGTGCCATGGATGTGTGTAGTGGTTCGGAATCCACTTTAAGCCGTAGGTCCCGGTCTACTATGACTGTAAGAGTGTCACGGAGCCAAAGTCAGACTTCTACCTACGGGTGCTCCATCACAACAGAAGCTGCTTCCTTCCCCTTCAACCATGAGTACGTATGGGCTCGTGGGCTTGGCCAGCCAAGTGGGATAAGAAACAACAAACATATTAATAAATTATAACTTTGTTTTAGATTTTTAATTCCTCCGTTGAAGAAATTTATAGATATTAGCTCCAAATTTCTGATTGATTTCAGGATATTTTAAAAACATTTGTTAGTGAGTTTTATGATTAAAAAGGCACCGATTTCTTCAATCAGACAACTACAAAAAGCATATGAATACAAATAAATTAGCATAAACTGAGTAACAATATAATATTCTGCTTAAGATTTCTAGATATTTTGTAACATTTGCGAATAAGTTTTAGGGAGAAAAAGCGCCATCATGAAGATGTTTAGAATTGTGGCATATTGTGGGTGTAGTGCATTAAACTCCTCTATGGTGTTCCCTGGATAACTCTGAATCGTTTTATATCAGACAAAATGCATCAACGTTTTTTCATTACGAACAAGATTAAAAAAGGGCCTGAATGGCTGAGTGGCTAGCGCTCTGGCGCTCGGTACCACAGGCTTCGGGTTCGAGTACGGTGGTGCCATGGTTGTTTGCAAGGGTTCGGAATCCACTTTAAAAAGTAGGTCCCGGTCTAACAGGATCGTAGAGCGTTGCAGGGACATTGTGACTCCGCGTCCGTGGCTTATCTTCAAGTGACACGCGCACCCTGGGTAATGAAAAGTCAGTATGCCTGTGCAGCACTTGCCTTAAGGCATTTAAGACTAAGCTGTCTGTGTTTGCCAGCTGCATTAGAAAGAAGAAAAAAAAGATTAAAAAAAATATAACAAGTGTCACTAAAAATATAGTTTCATTTAAGATTCAATATGAACCAAGGAAGGACGGAAGGATGAAAATATTCACGTGACAATTTTGAGATATTTAAGCAGCATTGTGGTGGGTGTCATATTCTATGGCTATCTCTCTATATATACGCCTAATTTTGATTGATTTGGTCAAAATGACTAAAAAAACTAAATGTTGTTGTTTCTTATCCCACTTGGCAGGCCAAGTCCACGAGCCCATACGAGTACTCATGATTGAAGGGGAAGGAAGCAGCTTCTGTTGGGATGGAGCACCCGTAGGTAGAAGTCTGACTTTGTCTCCGTGACGCTCTTACAGTCAGAGGAGACCGGGATCTACAGCTTAAAGTGGATTCCGAACCCCTACAAACATCCATGGCACTTCCGGGATTCGAACCCGAAACCTGTGGCAACGAGCGCCAGAGCGCTAGACACTCGGCCATTCAGGTCCCAAATGTGTGAATGCCAACGGCACGCGGTGTTCCCAGGTGGTCACCCACCCAAGTACTGACCGCGCCCAATGATGCTTGACTTCGGTGATCTAACGAGAACCGGTATATTCAGCATGGTATGGCAGTTGGCAAAAAAAAAACTGTTATATCTATAAAAAACTGTTATTTATTATAACTATATAACTGTAGAAAACTATAGAACTGTTATAATATTTGCTGTTATTGATGAACTGAAGAACTGCTCTTAAAGAACTGTTGTTATTGAAGAACTGATGTCACGAAGAACTGTTATTATTTTTTTTTTCAAATTGGAAAAACAAAAACAATAGTTCTTCAATAAGTCATTTGATAAATCTTTAAATTCAGTTGACAAATTTTCATCAAACATTTCTTTACTTTGCTTTTCAGAATTAATTGCAGTTTAATTCTATAACATTACTTTAATTGCTTTCCAAGATTCTTAATCAAGTGATGGTGAAAGTGTTCAAGACATCGTGACATTTTGCGCAGTATACGGAAGACAAAGCTTTGAAAACTGAATAAACACAGCATTGAATGTGACAGTGTGGTGATGATGATCATAAATACTATTATTAAATTGAATGTGATAATGAAAAATAATCTTTTAGCAGATCTTACAAATTATGATTCCAACTTATACAAATGCCTTTCTTTACACTTACACATGTTTACTATTACGATTTTAGGAACATTTCTTTTAAGTAAGAAAAAATTTCTTATACTCGAAAAGTTGCTTATAACTAAAACCAAAATAAACCTCCTTATAAAATGAAAGCGGTCTTGTAACAACATCTTACTACTTAAAATGCATGACCTCATAACATTATGCTTCTTCATTTGAATATAAGATTTTATTTTAATCTCTTTTTTGTTATGCTTTTATAACAGTGTCATGGCATTCAGTCGAAACAATTATGAATAAACAGGCGATGAAAATAGCAGTTTTTAAAATCGCATTTCATTTTTTACTCCTGCTGAAACTCCCTTATCAACTGAGAACAGAGGAGAAAATATTTCACTCTAAAAGAACCTTTCCCCTACAGTTCTTTCAGGCGCGTCTTGATTGGGGAAAAAATAAATAAGATAGCGCAGAAAACTCAGAGGTAGGGAAAAGTGGGGATAATAACTTTTTTAAGGCATGCGCAATTAATTTTTTATTTCTGTCGCTCCATATTTCACACTCGTATGACGTCACGCAATGTGGAGTTTTTAATGAAAATGTTTAAATTATAAATGTTCTTGTTTAAAGGTTGTTTTTCCTTATGGAAATATTTTTAGTACGTCATTAAATTAAATTAAATATGAATCGATTTTTTTTAGCAATCAAATTAGGGTTTTCTGCTTTTTCTATAGCATTTTTATAATGCGGTATATTCTTTACGATTTTTTAAGCGGCTAGTGCTCTGAACCTTTGTACCACGGCATTCAGGTTTGAATCCGGCGGTGAAATGGATGCTTCTTTGGGATTCGGAATCCATGTTAAACTGAAGGTCCCGGTCTAGTGTGCACACAAAAACATGGTAGAGCGACAACCAAACCAACTGACACAAATGCTTCGATTTACACTTACTATTATGATTATAAGAATTGCCAACGGCCATACCATGCTGAATATACCGGTTCTCGTTCGATCACCGAAGTCAAGCATCATCGGGCGCGGTCAGTACTTGGGTGGGTGACCACCTGGGAATACCGCGTGCCGTTGGCACTCACACATTTGGGACCTGAATGGCCGAGTGTCTCGTGCTCTGACGCTCGGTGCCACAGGTTTCGGGTTCGAATCCCGGCGGTGCCATGGATGTTTGTAGTGGTTCGGAATCCACTTTAAGCCGTAGGTCCTGGTCTCCTATGACCGTAAGAGCGTATGAGCGGAGCCAAAGTCAGACTTCTACCTACGGGTGCTCCCTCACAACAGAAGCTGCTTCCTTCCCCTTCAATCATGAGTACCTATGGGCTCGTGGGCTTGGCCGGCCAAGTGGGATAAGAAACAACAGAACGTGGCAACCCGCGACGCTAGTGAGCATTAGGGCGAAGGTTTAATGAACTGACGGCAATGTTACACACTGTTTAAAAAAACCCAGAAGATTTGATGGCGTTTGTTGATGTTTCCTCTCATATTCTTTCCTGAGTCGGTCTAACTAGAGGGAGTTTTCTGGCATTTTTTCCATACGATACGCAAATACGTTCCACCTAAAGATCCTTCCAGAAGGCACTGCCCCTCCATTAGCGACACGGAGTCAAGTCAAACTTCTACCTACGGGTACTGCATCTTAATAGAAACATCCTCCACTTTCCCTCCTTCCATTATACCTGGATCTGATGACCGAGTGGCTAGTGATTTGTACCACAGGCTTCGGGTTCGAGTCCCGGCTGTGACATGGGTTTTGTAGGGGTTTGAAATCCACTTAAATCTGTCTGTTTAGCCCTCGTGTGCACGAGGTGATCGTAGAACGACAAAACAAACCAAACCTTCCATGAGACCACGCGGGTTCTTGGGCATTGTTATAGACCGAATCAGAAAAAAAAAACAAAAAAAAACAAACAGAATATGCTTCCTCGTAAAACATTAAAAGCGGTCTTGTAACAGCACCTTATGATTTAACATGCGTCAACTCATAAAATTATGCGTCTTCATTTGAATATGAGATTTTACTTTTATCTCTTGCTTATTTTTTTATAACAATGTCACTGCGTTCAGTCTAAACAATAACGAAAAACAAGAGGTGAAGATAGCAGTTTTTAAAATCGTATTTCATTTTTTACTCCTACTGAAATTCCCTTATCAACAGAGAACAGAGGGGGAAATATGTCACTCGAAAAAAAACATCTTTCCTACGGTTCTTCCAAGCGCGTCTTGATTGGAGGAAAAATAAATAAGATAGCACAGAAGACTCAGAGGAAGGGAAAAGTGGGGATAATAACTTTTTTAAGGCATGCGCAATTAATTTTTTATTTCTGTCGCTTCACATTTCACACTCGTCTGACGTCACGCAGTGTGGAATTTTTAATGAAATTGTTTAAATTATAAATTCTCTTCTTTAAAGGCTGTTTTTCCTTATGGAAATATTTTTAGTACGTCATTAAATTAAATTAAATATCCATCGATATTTTTAGCAATTAAATTAGGTGTGTTTCTGTTTTTTTATTCTTGCATTTTTATAATGCAGTATATGCTTTACGATTTTTAAGACAAGTTTATCGTTACTCTTATTCAAAGACGATATTTATATGGAATCAAAAATGAATTTTTTATTGTTTTGTGAGCATGCTGTTATAGTTTTCTTTAACTAATTTATTTTGTACCTTTTTAAAACTCATAAATGAACGTATTATATTTATTATCTATGCATAAAAATTTTAATATAATGTGTGTAATAATTCATATGTTTTATTAATATTCATGTATTCCACAGAGGAGAACAAACTAAATTTATAAAATGATAAAACAGAAAAAAAAAAAAACTAGGTATAAAATTTATTAAGCAAAAATATATATATATATATATATATTTATTTCTCATTTCTTCAAACAAACATGCTTTTATAATTATGATAAAAAAAAGTGTAGGTGATAACTATATTGATTAATAAATCCCTTAATTATTTCATATTTAAGCAATGATTTTGAAAAATTACACTTTACATATTAATGATCATTTATCGTATTTGTTATTTATATATATTTAATAATTACACGAATATGCACTAACATAATAATTTAGTTACATCTATACAACAGTTTGTGTCGTGTATTCTCAAACATCCAAATGATATCTAGTCTTTCCTCTATGGTCCAAAGCATTATTTATGGTCACCGATGTGTTTTAATGACCAAGTATTAATTGGAGAGCTTTTTACGCATTGACCGTGGTTGCATTTTAAATCAATCAGAAAGCGCATGTACATGCAACAACTTGATTGGAAAACTATACTGCTGTACTACAACATCCAAATGATGATATCTAGTCTATCATCTGACGTCCAAATGATTATTTATGTTGACCGACATGTTTTAACGAACAAGTATTAATAGGAGAGCTTTTTACGCAATGACGTTCCAGTTTAAAACAATCAGAAAGCGCATGTGCATGAAACGAATTGCTACGAAAACGATACTGCAGATAGATGTAACCTCATACAACGGCCAAATGATAATATCTAGTATGCCTTCTAACGTCCAAATGATAATATTTAGTATATCCTCTAACGTCCAAATTATGATATCTATTATATCCTCTAACGGGGAAATGATGATATTTAATCTATCGTTTAATGCTTAAATGATTATTTGTGTCCACCAAGAGGTTTTGACGAGCAAATACCATTGGGAGAGCTTATTACGCCTTGACAGTGGTTCCAGTTGAAATTAATCAGAAGCTATTTGAGCACCTAATGGCTTACTGTGAATATGGTATTATAAATAGGTGTAAATGCTTCAATGTCCAAATGATGCTGGCTGTGCAGTCCTCTGGCATGACGTTGTATGTCCACTGACCGGTCTACGAGCAAGTATTTATAAAAGGGAATTCGCTCATTTTCGAGCGGCCAGTTTGCATTAGTCAGGAAACGCCAGTTCTTAAAAGATTTATTTACAAATCGGTAGTGTATAACATCATATAATGACCAAATGGTGATACAGTCTGTTTTATAACGTCCGAATTAGGATATCTAGTCTGTCCTCTAATGTTCAAATGATGATATACAATATGTTCTTTAATGTCCAAATGATGATGTTAAGTTAGTTCTCTGATATCCAAAAGATGTCTAGTCCTTCCTCTAATGTCTAAATGATTATTTATGTCCACCTACAAGTTTTAAAGAGAAGTACCAATAGGAGAGCTTGTTAGGCATTGACTGTGGTTCCAGTTTAAATCAAACAGATAGCATATGTGCATGCAAATGCTTGTTAAGAAAACGATACTTTAAATAGGTTTAACATCACACAACATTCAAATGATAATATACAGTTCTGTCGTCTAAAGTACAAATGATGATCAATGCCCATCCAAAGGTCGTATCGAAAGGTCATAAGGTGGTTATTAGCATATACTGATAGGATAGGAATGGATTAATCACTCATCCAACTGTTTCTTCCCATTTTGAAAAGGAGGTGATTATGTAATAATATTTTCAATTCTAAGTTTAGTTTGTTGCTCTTAGATCAATTTGTACACATTTTAGGCTAATTAGACAGGGACCTACAGTTAAATATGGATTCCGAACCACTACAAACATGCGTGGCACCGCCAGGATTCGAATGCAACTTACTTTTTTTGCTATTTGGAATTTAAAAACTTAAGGTATTGTCTCGATATTCCTTTATTTATTTTCAGATGTCACTATCAGCTTTAATCAACACATACCAATCAGTATTTTAATTTCACCACTATTCACAATGTAGTCAATGCTTAATGACATTTTAGATATATCATTTTTTATTGCATGTGCTTTACGTTTTAATATGACTTATGACGGTTAAGTAAAAAAAAACGGCTTTGACGATTTTTCTTTATTGAAAAAAAAATAAAGATAGATATTTTATTTTTCAGAAATTTCTGAAAAAATTTTGCAATCAATTTTACAGCCATTGAAAGCAAGAAAATTCTGTTTGAATGTTGTAATATGAACGTGCTACGAAATTATAAACTTAAACATATAAGTTAATATATAGTGATGCTGTGTTAAGTGATGCTAACCAAAAGTTAGAGTGGAGTATTCAGCTTTACGAAGCACGTTTCGTAAAAGTTTAAGTAAACCCTATGATAAACAGCTAAAATAGTGGAGTATGCAGCTTTACGAAACACGTGTTCATTTCGTAAAAGCTCAAATATACCCAGTCATAAACAGCTAAAATGTTATATACATTTTTAATCAATGTCAATGATTATAAAAAAAGTTAATTCTTTTGGTTACCTTTTGTTTCAAAAATATGAATAGGTTACAAAACGCTTATAAGAAGATATCATATAGCATCAGTACACTCAAGAGCCAAAACATTATGACCACCTGTCAGTAACGAGTTGACCCACCTTTGGAGCGCAACACAGCTTCAACCCGCCTTGGCATGGATTAATACCACCACTTAATACCAGTTAAATACCCCTTCCACCTGATCACGTGCCTTCCACGTCATCCAGGCGAGTTCATTGCAAAATGTAGGGGTGGTCATAATGTTTTGGCTCTTGAGTGTATGGTTTGATGTGTCGCTCCACGGTCATTTTGTGCACACTGAGTTTAAATAGACAGGGACCTACAGTTTAATGGGGATAAGTTTAATGTCCTTAAATTTAATGATTCCGAACCACACACAAACCTCCATGCCACCGCAAGGATTCGAGACTGAGGCCCGTGGTGCCAAATGCTAGAGCGCTAGCCACTTGGCCACTTGAATATGTGAAATACTTATATGAATATATTTATAATGTTTATGAATTGTTTAGAAATACATTTTTTTTCCCGATTTTGTTATTTGGAAGTCGCAATTTTTTTTAATTCGCCATATGATTGACATACCATATAAATTTTGGAAATCAAAATAAGAACAAAATAAAAATTTAACCACAAATCACGACAGATGTATGGCCAATCGTAGGAGGTTTGGCGTGGTTTGTCGCTCTACGGTCAATTTGTGCACACGAGGGCTAAACAGACAGGGACTTACAGATTAAAATGGATTCCGAACCACTCATAAACATCCATACCGCCACCAGGATTCGAACCTGAAGCATGTGGTATCAAAGGCCAGAGCGCTAGCCAATTAGCCACCAGATCACCAGTGCCGCGGAAGAAAGATGGCTTGAACTTGTGAAGAATGTAAAGATTTGGCTTGATTTGCCGCTCTACGATCAATTTTCTCTAAACCTACAGTTCAACGTAGATTCTGAACCACCAAACATCCATGCCACCGCCGGGATTTGTGGTACCAAAGACCAGAGCTCTAGCCAATTGTCCATACCGCTCAATCGTAGGAGGCGCATCTATCAGACAAAAAACTCATGTTCAAAACATCTGGCCTCATCCATTGCTTAAAAAAAGCAATTATAAATTCAAAGAATTTCCATACTTCCGAATTTACTACAACGTTCCATACAAAAATTAAATATAGATCAATACTCCAATACAATACTTGCTGTAGCAATAGAAAAGCTTGCATGTTAACATACTTCAATCTTAAATATCGGAAGGGAATCCAAAAGAGCAAAAAACAACGCATTTATAATGAAGGAAAGCAAAATATGCCAAGTACACTAACTGATTGTTTTACAATTGACCGCGACTGATCGCAGCTTCATACCAAAGGAACTCGAAAAAGGATTTCGATCTTCTGGCTAGGCACATAAAAAAAATCACTGTTAAGACTTATTAATTAAACTTTAAAGTGGTACGAGAAATATTTTATGCATTTTAATTTAATTTAATAAATTTATATCCAAGGGATTATAAACTAAAATATGTGTTGTTGTTTCTTATCCCACTTGGCTGGCCAAGCCCACGAGCCCATATGGACTCATGATTGAAGGGGAAGGAAGCAGCTTCTGTTGTGATGGAGCACCCCGTAGGTAGAAGCCTGACTTTTGCTCCGCGACGCTCTTACAGTCATAGAAGACCGGGACCTACGGCTTAAAGTGGATTCCGAACCACTACAAACATACATGGCACCGCCGGGATTCGAACCCGAAACCTGTGACACCGAGCGCCAGAGCGCTAGACACTCGGCCATTCAGGTCCCAAATTTGCCAACGACACGCGGTGTTCCCAGGTGGTCACCCACCCAAGTACTGACCGCGCCCAATGATGCTTGACTTCGGTGATCTAACGAGAACCGGTATATTCAGCATGGTACGGCCGTTGGCTACTAAAATATGTTATTTATATAATGTTGCTCTAATGCAGCTGGCAATACAGAGACAGTTCGTCTTCATGCCATATGCAAGGTCTGAACACTGTTACTCATTGAGCACTACCCGGGGGCACATGTAGCTTCAAGATAGGCTACAGACGCAAGACACACTACCCCTGTAACGCTCTACGATCCTATTGGGACGGGACCTACGATTCCGAACCACTACAAATAGCCATGGCACAGCCGGGACTTGAAACTGAAACCTATGGTACCGAGCGCCAGAGCACTAGCCACTCGGACATTAGTTTGGTTTAGTTTTGTCAGTATACTGTCATTTTTTGTATACTATGTGCCTTTTAGACCGGGATCTACAGTTCAAAGTGGATTCCAAACCACTCACAGACATCCATTCCACCGCAAGTGGTATCAAAGTCCAGAGCGCTAGCCAACTGGCCATCAGACAGCTTTCGATACTAAGATAAAATTTCTTGACGAATTGTCTGGTACAAACAATTGCACAGCTATGTAATTATTATTTCTTAAATAACGTGATGTATAATAAAATTAATAAAGCTTGTCAAAAGTGAATCTCTCTTGTACAGTTTACTTGAAAGAAATGTGTACTTCTTAACACATATACTTCATTAATTTCTGACGAGGAGTCTTCGAAGCCCAACTAAATTCATCCAAAACATTTTCTTACGAATATTAATAGGCAAAGGACGATATCTAGTCTGTCCTCTAATGTCCAAATGATTATCTATGTCCACTGACATATTTTAACGAGCAGTGCCAATAGGTTTGGTTTGGTTTGTCACTGTACTGTCATCTTATGCACACTTTAGGCTCAACAGAGCGGGACCTACAGTTCAACGTGGATTCCGAACCAGGAACAAACATCCATGCCACCTCCAGGATTCGAACCTGAAGCTTTCAGTACTAACGGTCAGAGCGCTAGCCAGTTGGCCATCAGGCCGCTGCGCCAATAGGAGAACTTGTGTCGCTCTGACGATGATTCCAGTTTAAATCAATCAGAAAGAGCATGCGCATGCAAAGACTTGCTTACAAAAAGGATAATGCAAATAGATGTAACGTCATACAACATCCAAATCATGATATACAGCCTGTCATTTAATGCCTAAATGTATATTTATGTCCGCCGACAGTAAAAAAAGGTCGTATCGAAGGGTTGTGACGTCGCTATTAGCAAGTACTAATATGATAAGTATTAATTAATCGCACATCCGACGGCTTCTTACCATTTTGAAAGGAGATGGTTTGGTTTGTCACTCTACGGTCAGCTTTTGCACACTTTAGGGTAATTAGACATACATCTACAGCTTAACGTCGATTGCGTGACGTTCACAAACATTCATGCCATCGGCAGGATTCCAACCTGGAGTATGTGGTACCAACATCCAGAGAGCTAGTTAATTGGCCACCAGGCCAATTAACTAGCCTTGAAAGGAACTAGTCTTGAAAGGAAGTAATTATTTAACAATACTTTAAATTATAAGAGAACACTTCTTAACTAATTGTTTGATATAAAAGTTTACAAAGTTCTGCAATTATTATATCTCAAACAATGCAATTCATAATAAATTTAATAAAGCTTGTCAAAAGTTACTCTCTCGTGCACAAGTTACTTCTAAAAAATTGTGTAAATTTTTCTTAACATGCACACCTCATTACATTTTAATGATGAGTTTCGAAGCCTAAATAAATTCATCCAAAACGTCTGAATATGGCACACCACAGGCCTTACGAAGGACTTTTAAGTCCATTAAATTACTTTCTTAAGGACAGAAATAGGCCTTTTGCACTGCGTAAATTAAATATTTTCGGAAAAATGATTTTTTATGATGCGGAAAATTCAACCGGTAGTTAAGATTTAATTTTGCGGAAGCGCACAGTTCATCCTCGGAAACGCCTGCGCATTTTTTTTTTAAATCCTTAACAAAGGGCGTATAGCAGCAGGCGGGCTTAAGTTATGTGCAATTTATTAAAAGAACATTAAAAAAAAAACGAATTATTAAGCAAGAAATGGAGATTTATACCCAGAAAAAAAAATTGATGCCATAAAACTGACACTGGAACATACTACCTATTTTTCGCAAGAGAATTAATTAATTAAACATACAGCTTTCAGCAATTTTCACCCTTGAGTTGGAAAAAAGGAAGAATTGTTTAAAACAACTCTTGCACGTGATACATAAACAAACCTGAATTTCGGAGAGAAAAATTTATTGAGTGTTGTGGACGAAGATGTTGCTGAATTTTACTTAATTTTTTTTTTTCAGTTACATCACAAAAAAAAAAAAAAAAGGCTTTCAAAAAAACCAATAATAAAAGCCCGAAAATAAATTTTTATATTACGGTGAAACAATTTGTTGTTGATGAATAGATTTAAGGCTTTTTAAAATAATTTCAGAAATATAGTAACACATAAATATTTTATAAAAAATATTTTAAAATATTGAAATTAATTTAATATTATACTCTACAAAAATTAGGCTATCTTAGAACATTCATATTTATTTTATGTTTATTGAACTGAATTTCGAAATTGCTAAATGCACACTATTTGTTATTCTACGCAATATTATTAACAAATATAATCCAATTAAAATCACTTTTCCACATCTGCTATTCATTAATATATATATATATATATATATATATATATATATATATATATATATATATATATATAATTCCCGTGTCACGATGTTTGTTCGCGATGAACTCCTAAACTAACCATCCGATTTTAACTTTTTTTTTTTTTAAATGTGTGTTTTGTTCCAACTTGAGAAATAGGATAGTTTTTATTCAGATTTTTTTTTTGTATTTAAATGCAAAATCGGTTAAAATCTAGCATTGAGGAAGGCGCCAATCTTGCAACCCTGAATTTTCACCAATTTTCCGTCAATTTCTTTAGGGTTGCAATACTGCAATTAGAGGAATTCGTAGCTTCATTTTTCGAACAATATAATGACTATTTTTAGACGGCGCCGTGTCTCGATGCCTGTACTACATAACCGTAAAATTCTCATGTTCTGAATATTATTGTTTTATGTACTACTTTAAATTTTGTGAAAATTATATTGTATGAAATTTATATTATTTCTTTGCGAAATAAATCAAATATACGTAAGTATTACCTGATTTGATTATCAATATTTTTTTTTATTTTCTAAGTTTGAATTTGAATTGGAATAAAATATATGGAATGAAAAGTTGTGAATCAAAACATAGAACTTTTCTATGCTTAACGTTTGTCAACATGTGTTTTATTTGATTAAGAATTCTAAAATGAAATGTGATCTGCAAGATAATATAATATAGACAATATAATTTTAAAGAAATATGATGAATTTTAAGGATTTTTTGAAAAGTGTGAAAATGAAGTAAACTCTGCAATTATTTGATATAATGATAACATTAAAATTTTATGAAAGGTATTATAATAGTTGCAAGTTGAAAATCAAGGACATTTTATTTTAAAAACTTTTGTTATTTGAAAAACAAAGAATTTGAGTTATAAATTTGAGTGATTTAAATATTGTCGAAGAAAAATTGATAAATGGTACTTTTAAGTTGGAAGTTATTTAAAATAAACAAAACAAATAAATAAATGTTTATATCAATAAAGGAGAATTTAAAGCTCAATAACATTTTTATGTATGTACATTTGTTTTTATTTACATTTAAAAGTTGATTTTAATTATTTCTTATTTGAATTTTTATGCATTTTGTATTCATTCAAAACATCATACCATTATTCATGTTCTAAATGCTTTGAAACTTCATGTAAAAGTTTTTTTTAAATGTATGAAAGGAATAGAACATGGAAATTAACCTAAATTTATAACTTATTTTTATTTTAGTTTTTAAACTAAGAATTTTTGTAAAAAAAAGTTTGTGTCGACAAACTTTAAAAATACAAAAATTTATAAATAATTAAGATATAAATTTGAAAATAGTATATTACCTACATAAGCATATTCACAGTATAAAAATACTTGCAAAGGAAAAAACTATTAATGTTTTATTCACTTATTTATTTTTGAATTATCAAGTTTTGCAACAATATCACATTTTTGCAATGTTTATCTGTATTTTAAAGAATAAATTGTATAAAAAATAGTTAAAGTTGATATTTTTATGTGAAATTCAAAGGTTTTGAATATATTTAATCAAAACACTTGAAAAAAGGCTAAATATTTTAAATCCAGGTCATTTCATATTAAAAAGCCTTTGCAAATAGGAGGAAGTTGTAAAAAAAAATTTGTCGAGCAAATTTTAACTTTTTCAAAACAAAGCTCAGAAAATACTTAGAGCTTTAAGGAAAAATAAAACTATATTTTTTAATAAATAAGACTATGAAGTTGATAATTCAATGGCATTTTAATGTATTTACAACATTTTTAAAAGTAATATCTCCAATTAAAAGTTGTTTTTAGCTTTTTCTCAGAATGAATTTTTATGCTTTTTGTTTTCATGTGAAGCACCATAACACAAGTAATTTTGATCCAAATGTTACAAAACTTTGTATTTATGTTTTTCATAAATGGTTACAGGTAATAAAACTCTGAAATGATTATAGCTACATAAATATTTTTTATTTTAATTGTTAAGCTTGGAATTGCATGCAAATTTTGAAAAAATTTTGTGTCGACAGCATTTAAACTAGCACAAAATAATAAAGATATAAATTTACCAGAGATCCATTCCCTGTAATATGTTAGTACAACCAAATAAAAACCTAGAAATTTAAAAAATATTGATTTGATTTCAGGTTTTGTAACAGTATCAATTTTTGGCCATTTTTACCCTTATTTTAGCTTATAAAAATTTAAAAAAAATAATAATGAAATTTTTTTATGGGAAATCATTAGTTTTTAGATACATTCAATCCAAAAATGTGCACAAAGATAAAAAATTTCAAAGAAATTCCTTCGAAGGTGTTCGTGTACCTTAAACGATCGTTTGCATTTGTATTTTATTGTGAATTTTTTTTAAGTCTTTTCTTATTATATCCTGATTTTATTTTAATTGTATTGTATTTTTTCAATTATCATTTTCAGTAAAAGTCCACCAAAAAAATCTAACCTCAGAATCCGTGTTTCTCCCATGGGCAGCTATATGTTGCATGCTCACGTGTTCGAAAACCCTCGAATTTATTTATTTTGACGAAAGACAGACTAACAAGAAATATTGTTCATCGCTTAGTTCTTAGTTAAATGAAAGTAATGATTATTAAAAATTAAATTACGTAAAATAATTATAAAACAGTCTTAAAAATCAACATTATATACCTCATTCATTAAATTAATAAAAATTAAACATTTTCTATTCGTTGAAGCTTAATTTGATCTTTTCATCGTTCTTTACCAATCACTTCCTTAACAATACCAATTATAGTATCTAATAATTGAACGAAATACAAGAAAGCCACAGCAACGCTTAGCCGAGTCTTCTAGTATATATATATATATATATAATCCCATACAAAGAAAGACGAGGTTTAAAATAGAAACCCACTGTTCCTACTGCTACTTTTTATTTAATAAGTATTTTTTTTAAATTATAATATTTAATTTTTTTTTTGTTAACTGTAAATATTTTCCTCCCATGAAATCTTCGATATGGTTTCTACACAACAAACCTTTTACCTTTTTATATATTTACATCAGTAAAATAATGCCTCTCCCCCAAATGTCGTGTTTGTAGTCAAACAGTATCATTTTGGTCACTTTTAGTTATCAAGATATTACGAAAGTTCTGACCCTTTTTCCCTGTTGAAATAAATTTCAGTACAAAATAAAAATATTTTTTATACATCATAATGCTTCTTTAAATATCATTTACACATTAGATTTTTGATACATTATTTTTTTTAATAAAATTCATGTGTTTGTCCTTGAAGAAATAATCCATTTCAATCTCTTCTCTTCATGCAAGTTTAAGCCTTGAAAAATAATTGTTTGAATTTCTAAGCAGATTGTGATAAGATGTGGTAGAAATTTTGGGAGTGAAACTACATTTTCCAGATCAATTCATTAAGAAACCTTTAGTCACTCTAAAAATGTGGAATTGGCATTTCTATCAAATAGGGTACCTTCTTTCTGTCTATTAAAGAAAGGCGTTTTGACTTTAAACAATAAATATTAACACAATGGCAACAACAGAAAGTAAACCACTAGAGAATTGTGTTATAATCTGAAAAAATTACCAATTTTTGAGGGATGATATAAGGAGCAATATTTTCAACGACCAAAAAATTGAATCGTTTTCCATAGGTGAAACTTTTTTCTCTACTTAACATCACTGCCAAAATTCCCAATAAACCCTCAACTATACTTTTAAGTGCAAAGAAATTATAAACTAAATATTAAATCATGAGATCTTTCTTGCAATATTTTCAATTTCGATAGGATAACGATAAAAGGAACATTGAAATCAAACACCAATGCAATGGTATCAGATGGTAGCAACTACTCAATAAACAAGTAATATAATAAAAAAAATTTTAAGTCAATTCCTACTTTTTTTCACTCTGTTGCAGAAAGTCCTTTATAAAAAAAAATCATTCATTTTTTAAAGTTTATCAGGCGCCCTCTATGGGTAGATACATGCAACTTAAATCTAAAAAAAAACTAAAATTAATGAATTAAATTTAATTAATGTGTGAATATTTGAAAAAACTGTATGAATATCCAGTGTCATCCACTACAAGTTTCAAAAACACGTATTTGAACTAGAGTGAAGGAATAAAAAGTATTTTATGGGCTAATAGTAGGAATTGAAAAAAGTAAAAATTTTTGAGGAATGACATTAGCAGCAATATCTTCAATGACCAAAAAATTGAATCGTTTTCTATTGGCGAAACTTTTTTCTCTACTTAACATTACCGCCAAATGCCCAATAAGCCCTCAACTATACTTTTAAATACAAGGAAATTATGAACTAAGCATTAAATCATGAGGTCTTTCTTGCAATATTGTCAAATTCGATAGGATTGAAATCAAACACCAATAAACACCAATCCACCACTCGATAAAAAAGACAAAGCGCATTATCAGAAATATGTTAAGTGTTCTAAAAACTGAGATCGAAACTAGTGGATGCTTCGCACTAACACAAATCGTCGTTCTAAAAGCTGATAGAAAAATTTTATATACGTGTTGAAAATGAACCACCATTAAAGAAAACGACGACTGATCATAGAGAAAGATTATTATTGTTCTACCAATTTATAGTTTCAATTTGGTAAAGAATGAAAGAAATAAAATAATAGCTTAATGAAAGAATTGTTATCTGATAGTATATTGGAACTGCTTTCTGAAAAGACAAACAGTGCCGTTATATAAGGTGCTTAGAATGTCCTTATGTTAACGACCGGAAAACTAAATATATTTGAGAGAAATATATTTAGTATCTGCAAAAAATTAGAAAAGAAATGTTATTTGTGTTTTATATTCTTTCTTTACATCCTTTTATTTATGCTTTTCGTGCTTAAGGCAAATACTTTTTATCAAAAATTAGTAACACATACAATTGTCCGTGAGGTACCTTGAGTCACTAATACTATGATATACCGTGATACCTGCCAATCGCCCAATAAAAAAAAAGCAAAGAGCGTATTACATGAAGTGTGTTAAATGTTCTAAAAACTGATAGAAAAATTAGATACAGCTGTTAAAAATGTCAAAACAGAAGGAAACCACCATTAAAGAAAACAGCAACTGATCATAGAAATAGGTGATTTTTTTTTGGATCAATTTTGAGTTTCAATTTGGCAAAGAATAAAAGGAATAAAGATATCAGCAAGTAATGCTTCTTTAGTATTTAATGGAAAATAAGTTATCTGATAATAGCTCGAAACTATTGAAAACTTAATAAAGCAAATTAGAGCAATTAAGCTTAATTAGAGCAAAGCGTACATATTTATGATAGAAGTAGCACGGGCTCATTTCGTAAAACACAGTGCTAAACCGCCAAAACATTATAAAAATTTTTAATCAATGTCAATTTGGACAATGATTATAAAAAATATGAAACTCTTTGGAAATATTTTTTTTAAAGTCTTTTTTTGGCACGATTTTGATATTAAAAGTACGATATTTTAATTTTTCATATGGGTGACATACAATATCATTTTTGGAAATCAAAACAAGTAATATAAAAAAAAAAAAACTTCCTACTTTTTTGCACTCTATTGCAGAAAGTCCTTTGTAAATAATTTTCATTCCTTTTTTTAAGTTTATCTGGCGCTATCTATGGATAGATATATGCAACTGATACCTAAAGAAAACTTAAATTAATTCATTAAATTTAATTACTGAATTAATATTTGAAAAACTGTATTGACATCCAGTGTCATCCCCTGCAAGTTAAAAAAAAAAATGTATTTGAACTTGAGTGGATGAATAAAATGTATTTTATGAACGATTGAAAATTTGAACAAGATATATATAGGGACAGTGTGAGCTAATAGAAGGAATTGAATAAGAACAAAATCAAGGTTTAACCACAAATCACGCCAAATTGATGGCCAATTAGGATTTACAACTATCGGATGAACAGCTCAGGTTCAGAACCCTGGCAATTGATTTTAAAAAAAATAATTGTAAATGCAAAGAATTTCCATATTTCCGAATTTACTAGAATGTTTCATAGAAAAATACACACTAATTAAGTCTCCACTACAATATTTGCTGCGACGAGAGAAAAGCTTGTATGCTAATATACATTTATCTTATACATAGGATGTTGTTGTTTCTTAGCACCTTGATTTAGAATCCTAAACCAAGTCCAGTAGATCGTGACGCATCAATAGATCGTAAACGGTCCTCCCCTCATTCAACAGTTGCCTCACAGAGGCACCAACACGATCGATAAGATGAGAGGGATACTAACAATGGCAAAGAGTAAATGTCTTCTTGTCTCCATTGAAGGCCAAACTCTTAGTGTGGCCAGTCCTTAGTCTAGCTAAAGCCGTTTGAGCAGGACTAGGGCAGGAGCACTGCAAGGACATACCAGGAAATTTAGCGGCGTACCATGCATGAATGGGTGGCGACCTAAAAGCGGTATTCACTCTCAAGGAATGAACCTCTGAAGCTGACAGATTGGTTGAAGAATCTTTGGGAAGTTCGGAACCTTCCCTAGCGAGCAGATCAGCAATTTCATTTCCATAGATCCCCCCACATGGGAGGGAATCCACTGCAAGCACACCGATCAGATCTGGTCCAAAACAGCTAGTTTAGAAACTATATCCTGCCCCAATTTGTCCAGGATGCTTACATAGGATGTAAAACAAAAGAGCCAAAAGAGAATTTACTATGAAGGAGTCGGTACGAAAGCGAAATATTCCAAGTACATAAACTGATTGTTTCATAAATGACCGCGAAAGAACGCGGCTTCAGACAAAATGTATTCGAAAAAGGAATTCGCTAAACCAGACAATAAAAAAATAATTTTTTAAGATATATTTAGAAAGCTTTAAAGTGGTACGAAAAACATTTTAAGCATTGACAGACAGTTTGACATGATTGATGCCTTTTGGCAGCGTTAGCCTCCATGTACCTCTATTTTGATGGTTCATTTGGAGGTAAATGATAAGAGAAATGGCTTGCTCAGTAAATGAAGTGAAAAATAAAAAATAAAATAGAGAATAAAATCAACATATAAAGAGAGCTAAATAAAATATTTATTTATTTAGTATGTTTAGAGAGGTGAGCGGACGTTTTTTTGATTTTAAGCATTGAAATTTAATTTAATAATTTTATATCCAAGTAATGCGGTCTGATGGCTGAGTGGCCTCTGGCGCTCGGTACCACAGGTTTCGGTTCGAGTCCTGGAGGCTCCCTGGATATTTGTAGTGATTCGGAATCCCCTTTAAACCGTAGGTCCCCATCTAACAGGATCATAGAGCGTTGCGGGGTAGGGTTCCTCTGCGTCCGTAGCTGATCTTCAAGCTACACACACCTCCTGGGTAGTGCTCAATGAGTAACGTCTATGCCTTAAAGCATCAAAAGACAACTGTCTAAGTATTTTCCAGCTGCACTACAAAATATAATATCCTATTATAAACTAAAATATGTTATGTATTTAATAAAAAATGAAAAAATTGAAATATCTCTTACAAAATGAAACATATATCTAATCGTAATGGTAAAACTACTAAAAAGCTTGGTTTGGCATTACAAAAAATGGAGATACCTTGGTTTAGTACTGGGGGAATAAACCAAGGTACTTTTAGTTCATTATTGTGTATCCTTTTAAAAAAAGTATATCATTTTAGTTTAATTTAGTACAGGCACCCTTTCGTACCAAGTATCTTGGTTTAGAAATGAGAGATGTATGCTTCATGCCGTAATAAATTGTTCAGTATTCCTTAATTTAAATTAAATAAATTAAGCGAATAAACTTTCAATCATTTTGATGTAATTTTATCGGATTAAATTTGGATTTTAAAATATTTTTTTAACGCATTAAAGATTAATTATTACGTCTTAAATATTAAACGATTCGATCATGCGTTTGAATGGCTTCTACTGGAATTGAAAAGCTTTTTGATTAAAGATCCCTATATGCGGTAGTTCTGTTTCAATTCCTTCTATTAGCTCACACTCCCCTGTATAAATCATGTTCAAATTTTCAATCGTTCATAATCGTTCTTATTCATCCACTCATGTTCGAATACATTTTTTTGAACTTGTAGTGGAGGACACTGGATGTTAACACAGTTTTTTCAAATATTGATTCAGTAATTAAGTTTAATTCATTCATTTTAGTTCTTTTTAGATTTAAGTTGTCTATATCTACCAAAAGATGGCGCCAGATAAAATTAAAATATGAATGAAAATTATTTATAAAGGACTTTCTGCAATAGAGTGAGAAAAAACAGAAGGAATTGACTTTTAATTTTTTTTTTTTTTTTTTTGTATATTATTTGTTGAATGAAGATTTGAGGCTTAAAATTGATGCAGAAGCGCGCTGGCTTCATGGACCTTCAACTATTTCGGTTCAACCTCAAAAAACAGAAAGTTGGGTTTGGTTTGTTTTGTCGCTCTTCTGTAATATTGTGAACATGAGCGCTAAACAGACCGGGACCTACACTTTAAAATCGATTCCGAACCACTCACAGAACATGGCACAGATGGAGCATCCAACACAGTAATGTATATCCAACATAGTAATTCATTAATAATGTGTTTTACAATGACCACCACATAAAGCGGCCTTATACAAATTCAACCATCTACAAAAAAAATTAGCAAAACGAAATTTCATTTAATTTTAAGTCGTCATTATTAAACTTCAAAGTGGTAAGTAAAAATTTAAATTCAATAATTAAATTAATACTTTGATATGAGGATAATTACAAATTTATCCACTTAATTTATTTAATTTTAAACAGGAAAATTAAAAAAAAAGTTTTTACAAAACAAAATGCACATTGGATGTAAAAAAATATTAATGGTATGAAACAAAAATAACTTGGTTTAAACATGCAAGTGCATTCACGATATTTATCGTTCGAACAGGGACCTCATGTCCTAACGCCTAGCATTCTTGCTTTTGGTACCACAGGCATCAGGTTCGAATCCTGGCGGTGGCACGGATGTTTGTGAGTGGTGCGGAATTCATGCTAAACTGTAGGTTCCGGTTTAATAAGCCCATGGTGTGCAAAAATTGACCGTAGAGAGGAAAACCAAATGATCACTCAAATGTATTTTAAATTCGACATATGTTTCGTTCTGTAATGATTTTTTAAGTTTTCTAAATTTAAATTAAATAATAATGTACATAAACTTCTATTCTTCATCACTGTCAGTGGCACAACAGCCCCATGGTGGGCCAAGTACGTCTACCTGCTGGAAGATTTCTAGACAGGAAATGTTTTCCTTTTTAAGGGGTAAGGTTATAAGCCCTACGTCCAACGCTCTACAGCCGCATTATATTGGGACCTAAAGTTTAAAGTGGATTCCGAAACACAACAAACATCCATGGCACCGCCGGGACTCGAAACCGAAGCAAAAATTACTAGTCATTCTGCAACAGGCCCAAACATCTTATTCTGTTCTACTGCAGCTGACAATATAGAGATAGTTAATCTTTATATGGCATAATCAAGTACTGTTGTTACTGCTTTGACTCATTGAGCACTACCCAGGGGGCACGTGTAGCTCGGAGATATGCTACGGACGCGATTAAGACTACCCCCGCGGCGCCCTACCATACTATTAGACTGGGTACTCCGGTTTAATCACTTTGCGACATATTTTGGAATCCACCTTAAATTTTGTATAACACATTTTAAGGAAAATTAATCGATAATCACCAACTTCAGCTTTTTTGTCCACAAAAATAATAAATTTCTCTAGTTTAACTCAAGGCAAATTAAGTCTCACGTTTAAATAATTAAATAATTGTTTTTTTTTTTGCCAACTTGTAAAAATTGCTACAAGCTGGGCCTTTAATTAATTTAAATTCTATGAAAAATATTTATTATGTTCCAGTGTCAAATCTGCATCATCTAATTTTTTTTTTCCAATTTTTATATCCGTTTCTTAAATGATTAATTTTTTTTAAATGGTACTTTAATAAATTTCGAGTCATTTAAGCATCCCTTGCTGTTGTGAGCAGTGGGTTAAAAATTTAGAAAGTTTAATATGCAGTAATTCCTGACGATGAAATATAGATTGTACTAACGGTTGTAGTTTCCTGCCATAATTAATAAGTTTTCCCCAAAATATTAAATTTACACAGATTCGGCTGAAGTGAGCCTGATGACTGAGTGGCTAGCGCACTAGCGCTCGCTATCGCAGTTTTGCGTTCACGTTCGAGTCTTTTCTGTGGCATGAACGTTTGTAGGGGTTCGTAATCCAATTTAAGCCGTAGGTCCTGATCTTATAGGATCGCAGAGAGTTGTGGGGGCAGTATTACTCCTTATCCTATCATCAAACTACACGTGCCCCCTGGATAGTGCTTAATGAGTAACGGCGGTGCAGACTTTGCTGATGGCATAAAGCTTAACTATCTCTGTATTGCCAGCTGCATTAGAACAACAACAAATATGGACATTTAAATGTAAGTGAAGAATTTCCTGAACAATAACTTAAATTCTTAACTTCAAAACAATTCATCTGTATTCAATAATGGAAAAAATTGAGTTAAATCAATATTAAGTAAATCTGATTGTAATGAAAGTTTTAAGAAAAAATAATTTTTGTTTAAAAATGGTAATAAGGATTTTTAACATTTAAAATAATAAATAATGTAATAATAATTTTGAAGTTCTAAAATTTTATTAAAAATCCTGAAATTGCTTCATCGTAAAATAATGATATATTTTCAGCCAAATCTCTTGGCAGTAAATTTCTTATTAAAACTTTATTTTAAAATTAATCGATAATCACCATCTTCACCTTTTTTTTTTGTCCACAGAAATAAATAAATTTTTCTAGATTACCTTGAGGCAAACTAAGTCTCGCGTTTACGCGTTGTTTAAATAATTGCTTTTTTTTCTTTATCAACTTGTGAAAATTACTACAAGTTGGGCCTTTAATTAATTAAATCTCTGTGAAAAATATTTATTATGCTCCAGTGTCAGTTCTGTATCATCTAATTTTTTTTCCGGTTTTTATATCCGTTTCTTCCCCAAAGATACTTTTTTTTAAATGCTTCTTTAATAAATTTCGCGTCATTTAAACAACCTTTGCTTGGTGTGAGCAATTCATTAAAGATATGAAACGATTAATATGCAGTAATTCCAGAAAATGAATTATAGATTGTTCTAAAGGTTGCAGTTTCCTGCCGTAAGTAAAAACAGTTCCCCAAATTATTAAATTTTCACCGATTAGATGAAAAAAGGCCTATTCCTGTCCATAGGAACTTAATTTTTTAATGATCAGGGACGAGCCAGATTCTGACCGTTTCTTTGAATTTATTTAACCTTGAAGCCTCTTCGGTAAAAAGTATTGAGGTGATTGAATTAAAAAAAGATTACTAAATTGATACCGAATCAAAATGTGCAAGAGTTATTGTTTCTTGATAATCTTTATTAAGTTTTTGTGCGCTACATAAAAAAAAATAATAATTGTTGTGCTGCATATTTGATTTTATCATACAATTTGTTAAAGTACTCCCTCTCTATGATTTGATTTGTCGCTCTACGGTCATTTGGTGTATACTTCAGGCTAATTAAATAGGGTCCTACAATTTCACTTGCATTCCGAACTACTCACAAACATCCATGTCACCACCAAGATTCGAGCTTGAAGCCTGTGTTTTTTTTCTTTCTAATGCAGCTGGCAAATTGAGTGCTGCACAGACGTACTCACTTTGCATAACACAGGGGGCGCGTGTAACTTGAAGATAAGCCACGGACGCGGAGTAACAATGCCCTCGCAACGCTCTGCGAACCTATTAGACCGAGACCTACTTTTTTAAAGGGGATTCCGAACCACTACAAACAACCATGGCACCGCCGGGACTAGAACCCGAAACCTGTGGTACCGAGCGCCAGACACTCAGGCCCCTTGAAGCCTGTGGTATGGAAGGCCAAAGCGCTAACCAAGTAACCATCAGGCCGTACTCGACTACTGTAGCCAAAGCAAAAACATAGAAAAAATACATCTATGTAGCATCATGCGCCTACAAAATGCTTGCTTACTTCACTAAAGGACGTCAATGCAGACTTCCTCATATACAGACTCCCAAAAGAAAAGAACGTCGTGTGAAGAATGAAAATGCAAATAAAATAATTTAATTTAACATCTCGTATTTAAACTTTAAATTGGTGAGAAAAAATTATACAGTTTGTAATTAAATTTAACAATCTCATTGTTAAAATTTAATCTGGGAAAACAATACCTACATGTCGGCAGGCAGTGTTCTTCTCACAGTAGGCTATTGAGAGTGGACATAAATGGAACACGAAGCTCACTAATTTTGGACAAAAATATGACTCCTCTAAAGGATGTGAAAAAATGAAACAAAAGGCTCACTGATGTTGAACAAGAAAGATAGTTTTGTAGATGACTTATGCCAGCGGAACAGAACAACCACCGATTTTCAGCAAAAAGAAGAAGATACTGTGATGATGTATCGTTCCTGCACAAAAAAAATAATTTTTTTAAAAGGCTTAGATAATTTGTGTAGATACCCACTGTTGATAAGAAAAACCGCTCACAAACACTATTCCACCGCCAGAATCTGGTGCCATGAATGTTTGAAGTGGTTCGGAATCCACTTTAAGCCGTAGGTCCCGGTCTCCTATGACTGTAAGAGCGTCACGGAGCAGAAGTCAGACTTCTACCTACGGGTGCTCCATCAAAACAGAAGCTTCGCCCCTCTTCCTTCCTTCCATGAGGATACGACAACAACAACAACCTCCAGAATTCGAACATGATGCGCCAAACGGCAGAGCGTTAGCCACTTGGGCATTTAAATATATAAAATATACTCATGAATATATTTATAATGTTTATGAATTTTGAGTTCCGGTGGTGCCATGGATATTTGTAGCGGTTCGGAATCCACTTTAAACGTAGCTCTCTGCCAAATATGGCTGGCGTGGGACTGACTATCCTATCCCGTAAAAAGACAACAGACGTCTAGAAATCTGCAACTAGACAGACGGCCTTGGCCCACCATAGGGGCTGCCGCGCCACTGATGATGATGTCTATGAATTGTATAAAAATTAATTGTTTGACTCGATTTTCTTATTTGGAAGTCGCAATTTTTTTTTAATATGCTATATGGGTGACATATAATATCTTTTTTGGAAATAAAAATCAAATCAAAACCAAATTTAAATCCCGATAAATTGATGGTCTATTGTAGGATTTGCAACTATCGGGCAAAGAGCTCCTGTTCAGAATATCTGGTAGAATCCATTGCTTTAAAAACAATCAATTGTAAATTCAATGAATTTTCATAATTCTGAATTTACTAGAGTGTCTCATATAAAAATAAACACAGATAAAGTCTCCACTACAATCCGTGCGCCAAAAATAGAAATACTTGCACGTTCATATTCATTTATCTTACACATAGGATGTGAAACAAAAACAACGAATTTAAGATAAAGATAAAGGTCCGAAAAGCGAAGCATTCCAAATACATTGAATGATTGTATTATAACTAACCGCGAAATAACGCGGTTTTATTCAAAAGTTTTTCGAAAAAGGCTATTTTATCCAGACATATAAAAAAAAACATTGTTAAGACATATTAATTAAACTTTAAAGTGGTACGAGAAACATTTTAAGCATCGAAATTTTATTTAATCATTTTATATCCAAGCGATTATAAACTAAAATATGTCATTTATTTAATAAAAAATAATTCATTGAGCATTGAACAAAGACAATGATTTCAATTATAAAGGACGGTAAACGTATTGAAACACAGAGGATTCTGAACTAGTATATGACTACATTAGAATATTGGAAGACTAAAAATACAATTACGGGAAAATCAAATTCCCCAGTACTGTTCCTGGGAATGTTTAGTTGTAAATGTTGTTGGAAAAATATCTGTGCAAAGCTGGTTTAGCTTTGTTTATGCTCTACGGCTATTTTACGCACAAGAGGGCTAAACAGAACGGGACAGTCTTTATTTCCTTTCATTCATTTCTTTTAAGTTTATCTGCCGCCATCTATTGGTAGATACATACAACTTTAATCTAAAAAATACTGAAATTAATTAATTTAATTTAATTACTGAATTAATATTTGAAAAAACTGCATTAACATCCAGTGTCATCCGCTAGTGTCATCCGTTCAAAAAAATGCATTTGAACTCGAGTGGATGAATAAAAACTATTTCATGAACGGTTGAAAATTTGAACAAGATGTATATAGGGAGAGTGTGAACTAATAGAAGGAATTCAATAATAGTTTTAAACTTCTAAAATTATGTTAAAAGTCTTTAGAAGTATTGAACTATTTCAAATTGTTTCATCGTAAAATAATGATCTAATTTTGGGCATAACTCGTGTCAATATATTTTGGAATTCTTCTTAAAATCTTCTTTAATAACACATTTTAAAGAAAATTAATAGATAATCACCAACTTAACCTTTTTTTTTTTTTTTTTTTTTGCTCACAAAAAATAAATAAATTTTTCTAGATTACCTAAAAATTACTTATTAATTATTATTTTTTTTTTATATGTTTATAGATTAAATATAATGAAAGAATAAAAAATGAATAAATAAAAACCTTCCTCGATTTGTTTAGATTACTTCAAAACTTTATGTGTCTCTTTCTTTTAATTCTTTATATATATGTATATATATATATATATATATATTTATATGTGTGTGTGTGTTTGTGTGTATATATGTATATCTGGGCAAGTCACCTATTAGTCTTCACCTGCTTTGTTTTACAATGTATTTTCTCATAACTTCAAAGAACTCCAACTCAAGATAGAAGCTAGCGGCTGCTTCTATGATGATTCAACACAAATCATCATAGATTACCTAAAGGCAAATTAAGTCTCGCGTTTACGCGTTGTTTAAATAATGGCTTTTTTTTCTACCAACTTGTGAAAATTGCTACAAGCTGTGCCTTTAATTAATTAAATCTCCGTGAAAAAATATTTATTATAGTCCAGTGTCAGCTCTGTATCGTCTAATTTTTTTCCTGTTTTTATATCCGTTTCCTGTCTAATGGTTCTTTTTTTTTTAAATATTGCTTTAATAAATTTCGAGAAAATTAAATATCCTTTGCTACTATGCGCAATTCGTTAAAGATTTAAAAAAAGATTAATATGCAGTAATATCTGAAGGTAAATTATGGCTTGTACTACCGTTTGCAGCTTCCAGCCATAAGTAAAACCCTTTCCCGAAAATATTCAATTTACACTGATTAGGTGTAAAAAGAAGTAGTCCTGTTCATAGGAACTTAATTTGTTTAGTGATCTCCAAGCACTTGTAATGAATCTGATGGACTAATTGGAATTCTAGTACAACCTAATCCAATTAGTTAGATTAGGTTGGGGTAGCTAACTAGAAAAGAGTTATTGGTAAAGTAGAGTTGTTGGTGTAGTACAGGGGTGGCCAACCTGCGGCCCGCCTTGAATGTTTTTTCGGCCCATGAGATTGATCACACGTTTGCAAAATGTATTTATTTTATATTGACCGAAGTAGTGAAAAGTACTGATTTTGACTTGTTTATTGTCCACCAGCTAGTCTGTATTTAGAAAACGTTCTCTTATTTCTTCTCCGTACAAAGCGCTCTCCTTGTACTTTGTTCCACTGCAGACTGCCTATGCCAAACTCACTTTCGCATCCATTTCGCCTAACTAAGCAATGTTTCATTTCGCGTTTTTCTTTCTTACTATTAGTATTACTATTTTTATTTTTCATGTTGAACCATTATTGTATCTTAATTTCTTGCTTTTTCTTTTTTTAAATTAATTTGGCCGTGCTTCCTAATAGTCTCTACCGTTCTTTTCTCGCTAATCATTTCTGCATCGTTTTTGTACTGAAACAAGATAGAAACTAGCGGATGCTTGCGCAGCCAAGTTGTTTCGCAACATGCCAAATCATCATCATACATGTAAGAATAATAGTAAAAACAACAATAATAACTCATTCTGTTTCACTCCAAAAAAACGTCTATAATGGGTCCAAACCTAATATGAGGATACATAATTTTATATACGACTCGCGAAGAGTTAGGAAGTGTCCAGCAAGACTGTTTGGGTTGGCCACCCCTGGTATAGATTTATACGAAGCTCACCCAAAAAAAAAACACGCTACAATAATAACTTAAGATAAAATAAAAACAAAAACAAATCCTATTAATTTATGGCGCTGAAGCTAACACAGAAATGAAAATACATCTATGTATCATTGCATGTCTACCAAAGAACTTTTTACTCCACTAAAGGACGTCAAATTCAGACGTCCTCATGCGTGATCTTCCGAAAGTACAGAACGCAGGCGTAAAGAATTAAAATGCAAACAAAACAATTTTATTTGACATCTCGTTCCCTAAACTTTAAATTGGTAAGGAAAACCATTATACAACTTGCAATTTAATTTAACAATTTCATTGTCAAAATTAATCTGGGAAAACAATACCTACCTCTCGGTAGGCAATGTTCCTCTGACAGTGAGCTATTGATAGTGGACATAAATGGAACCCAAAGCTCACTAATTTTGAACAAAAATAGGGTTCCCGTAAAGGACGTGAATAAGTGAATCAAAAGGCTCACTAATGTTGAAGAAGAAATATAGTTTTGTAGATGAATTATGCCAGTGGAACAGAACAACCCCTGGTTTTCAGCAAAAAACAAACACTACAACTGTTACACTACTTTACAAACACAGCAAACTGTTGGCGCCCAAAAAGAGAAAGTTTTTTAAATGTCGTACAAAAGTGCATCAGAGGACCACCGATGATAGAAAAAAAAGAGGTCGCTGGAACTCGAACTCGAAACAAGAAACGCGGAAACCAGAGCGTCAGAAAGCTAGACACTCACCGATTCAGGAACCCGATCGTAGTCGGTAATCATTATATTTTATACAGTTCTGTGCCCAAAATAATACTTGTCAAAACTTAATCAGACTCGCCCATTTTGCTTCAGTGAAATTTTTTAACCATTCTCTTTTGGGCTAGTAATTTAATAAAGTTTGTCAAGATTTAAATATTTTCTTAACACAGGCATCTCAGTCTTTTCTAACGAGGATACTTCAAAGACAAAATAAATTCAACAAAAAGTGTGCGCCATAAGTCTTTCAAGACTTTTTAAGTCCATTAAGTTCCTTTTTTATGGTCTTTTTCCACCAAATCTGTATAAATTAAATATTTTCGGGGAAGGTTTTTGCTTATGATGCGGAAACTACAGCCGGCAGTTAAGATTTAATTTTGCGGAAAAGAAAATAATTCATTTTCAGGAATTACTGCATGCTAATATTTAAATCTTGAACCAGCTACGCATAGTATCATCCAGTGTTTACAATATGTGTAATTTACTGAAGCAAATAATTATAAAAAATATTCATTTAAAAAGAAATGGAGTTTTATACCAGGGAAAAAAATAGGTACTATAAAGCTGACACTGAAATATAATATATATTTTTCGAAGAGAATCAGTTATTTAAATGAACAGCTATAAGCGTTTTTCTCCGTAAGTTGGAAAAAAAAATAAATTACATGAAAAAACCTTTATTTAATCTATAAAATATATTTATTGTTGTACATATATATATATATATAAAAGTTGTTGGTGAGTTTTAATTAATTTTCTGAAAAACTGTGTTAAGAAAGGAAGATTTAAAAAATCCATAATATTTCACCATGATATTTTGCTGAAAATAAAGCATTATTTTATAATGAAGCAATTTAATATATATCGAAAATTTCAAGGATTATTATAATTCAATTTATATTTTATTGTTATTAATCCCCCTGGTGCAGGAAAGCCTATGACAGTTCCTAAAAGCAACGTTGCTGTCGACTGGTCCATGGTTAAGGTTTGGTTTGCAGCTCTGCAGCCATTTTGAGCACACGAGGGCTAAATAGACAGCGACCTACAGTTTAATGTGAAACCTAAATCACTCACAAATATCTCTGCCACTGCCAGGATTCGAACCTGGAGCCTGTGGTACCAAAAGCCATGGCTAAGGTTAATATGCACTCACTTTAATGATGAACCACGACTGCTGGAGACTGACTCAACCTCAAGACAACGCTCTACGATCCTATGAGACCGAGACCTACGGTTTAAAGTGGATTACAACCACTTTAAATATCCATGGCACTGACAGGACTCAAACCAGAAACCAGTGGCACTGAGAGCTAGACACTCAATCAAGACCTCAGACACATAAATTTATAATTAAATACATAAAATTTTTTATCAACATTTTCTTTAAAACATTAAAAAATTTTAATCACCGTTATAAAACTTTAATTATGTTTACTTAGAGCCTTCAGTAAAATCAGATTTACTTAATATTTATTTAACTTACTTTCGGCATTACTGAGTGCAACTCGTTGATGTTTAGTAGTCAAGAAATTGGAATTGTTATGCAGGTAATATTTTACTAAAATTTAAATGTCCGTATTTAGTCTATATCGGTCTGGTCTGTTGCTCTAGGGTTATTTTGTGCTCACTTTGGGCTAATTACATCGTAACCTACAGTTTAATGTGGATTACGATAAGTCAAACAAATATCCATGTCACCGCCAGGATTCGAACCTAAAAGCCTGTGGTACCAAATGTCAGAGAGCTCACCAATTGACCATCGGGCCGCTTATAAAGTCTAGAGAATTTGTGTCACTAAACTCACGAAGCAAATTCAGCTTCATTCAGTATAGATTTTAAATGTTCTCACGCTTTGGCCGAGTGGCTAGCGCTCTGGCGCTCGGTACCACAGGTTTCGGGTTCGAGTCCCGGCGGTGCTATGGATGTTTGTAGTGGTTCTGAATCCACTTTAAACCGTAGGTCCCGGTCTTATATGATCGTAGAGCGTTGCGGGGGCATTGTTACTCCGCCCCCGTGGCTTATGTCCAAGTGACACGCACACCCTGGGTAATGCAAAGTGAGTAATGTCTGTGCAGCGCTTGCCTTAAGGCATCCAAGACCAAGCTGTCTAAGTTGCCAGCTGCATTAGAAAGAAAAAAAACATTTAAAAAGGAAAATTCCCATGGATAGCATTGTAGATTTGTATTATTGATTATTTCCGTTATTTAGATTTTCCTGAAATATTAAAACTTCAATGCAGTTTTTGATATATTAAACAACTTAAGGCATGAAGCAATTCCCCATAAGACAGACTTACATAAAATCGCAATTAAAATAGGTGTGAATTTCACACTAAAGTTTTTAATTAAAATGAAAAGAACTGAGCCCTTTTTTCATTGAAATATTATTGTGCTATTAAATTAAATCACTCTAATTATTTTCATTTTGATACTAACACTTGCAACCGTGTTTGCTAACACGCACTGCAAGATCACCATTTGTGGTGTTCAGGAGAAACGGTCAGTATGCCTTGAGACTCTCACATGAGAGGAAGTACAGCGCAGCTGGCACTGCAGCTCAGAAACGTTCAGTACAGTGCAATCACGCACCTCTGTGAGAAACATTTAGTGTACAGTCTCTCAACCCGAGAGGAAGTATATATATAGCACAATCTGCGTATAAGTTAGCCTACAGTTCATTTTTCCTTACGTTGTACTTCTTTTTATTTTTTAATTTAATTCTTTCTGTTTACTTGTATTTATCTCCAACCTTTTTCTTCAACTCTGCTTCTTAATTATTTTTATTTGTTTTTATATGTTTAGATCTTAAATATGTAACAGGTTTCGGGTTCGAGTCCCGGCGGTGCCATGGATGTTTGTAGTGGTTCGGAATCCACTTTAAACTGTAGGTCCCGGTCCTAATAGGATCGTAGAGGATTGCGGGGGCATTGTTACTCCGCGTCCGTAGCTTATCTTCAAATGACACGCGCCCCCTGGGTAATGCAAAGTGAGTAACATCTGTGTAGCGCTTGCCTTAAGGCATCCAAAACGTCCATGTCTGTTTGCCAGCTGCATTAGAAAAAAAAATCTTAAATATAAATGAAAGAATAATAACTAAAAAATGAATAAATAAAAACCTTCCTCGATTTGTTTAGATAACTTCAAAACTTAATATGTCTCTTTCTTTTAGTTCTTTATATATATGTATATGTATATCTGGGCTAGCCACCTATTAGACTTTACCTGCTTTGTTTTTCAATGTATTATCTCATAATTTCAAAGGTCTCCAACTCAAGATAGAAGCTAGCAGCTGCTTCACAGCCAAGGTGCTTCGCACCAACACAAATCGTCGTAAGTTAGCCTACAGACTCTTACCCGGAGTAAATTCCGCGCATCCCGTGCAAACCTAAGTATCGGGTTTTCGGATTAGAAGGGGAATCCTCCTACGAATCTAGAATTAAATATATAAATTATTGTATATTTCTAATTGTATGTATGGAATTTCTATGCGTGTAAGTGAAGCTGTGAGTTCTCCAACATGTGACTCAAGTCTCAACCCAACCACACCCAGGTGCATTCCAGTGGTACAACCGACAACACTACAATCTGGCCCCCAATTTGGGGATATAACAGACCACAATATAAATTATGCAATTGGAAAATCTTTATAATTATCTAATATATTATTTTTTAATTCTTGATTGAAAATGTCTGAATACATAGCAGTCAATATACTCAAGTATAAAAAGAAAATTATGTTTCTTATTTAAATTTTCACGAAATATTTAAACTTCCCTGGTATTTTTGATATGTTAAGCAACTTATGGCATAAACCATTTGCCAGTTGGACCTTACATACAAACGCAATTAATGTAAGTGTGAACCTCACACTAAAGTTAAAAAAATCATTTATTTCAGAGCTATTTATTAAATATCAAAGTAGATGGAAAAGATATTTCGTTTGAAACTTAATCTATTAAATTTATATGATGATGAATAAAATCCACTTTAAACCACAGGTCCCTGTCTAATGGGATCGTAAATGGTCATGTGGGTAGTCGTAATCGCGTCCGTTATCATCTCATCAAACTACACTTATTCCTCAGGTAGTTCTAAGTGAGTAACAGCGGTGCAGCATAATATGACATATAAAAATTAACTGTCTCTGTAATGCCAGCTGCATTAGAACAACAACATAATAATTTTGGACCTGATGTGAAGAGATTTTTGGGAAGAGTGACAAGCACTCTAGCGCTCCATGCCAGAGTTTCGGGTTCGAGTCCGGTGGGGCCATGGATGTTTGTAGTGGTTCGAAATCCCAGGTATCGGTCTAACATGATCGTAAAGCTTTTCGTGGGTATTGTTACTCCGCGTCAGTAGCTTCTCTTTGAGCTATACGCTCCTGTCCCCCTTCCTCACTTGCAGTGAGTAACGTCGGTGCAGTCCTTGCTCATGACATATTGAACACTGTCTAAGTATTTGCCACCTGCAATAGAAAAAAAAATTGTTCAAAATTAGTGAGCTTCTTATTCCACATATGTCCACCGTCACTAGAACACCGTGAGAAGGACACTGCCTACCGATGGGAAGGTATTGATTTCCGTGATTCAATTTTAACAATCAGAACCTGAATGGCCGAGTGGCTACCGCTCTGGCTCTCGGTACCATAGGTTTCAGGTTCGAATCCTGGCGGTGCCATGGATGTTTGTAGGGGTTCGGAATCCACTTTAAACCGTAGGTCCTGGTCCTAATAGGATCTTAGAGAATTGCGGGGGCATTGTTACTCCGCGTCCGTGGCTTATCTTCAAGTGACACGCGCCCCCTGGGTAATGCAAAGTGAGTAACGTCTGTGCAGCGCTTGCCTTAAGGCATCCAAGACAAAGCTGTCTAAGTATTTGCCAGCTGCATTAGAACAAAAAATAATTTAACAATAAATTTCTTAGATTAAATTAGGAATTGTATAATGTTTTTCGCTCCAATTTAAAGTTTAAAAATTAGATGTTAAATAAAATGATTTTAGTTTTTTTATTCCTGTACGCTTGTGTTCTTTTCTTTCAGGAGTTTATGTATCCTGTCGGCTGAACTGATTTCCTTTTGTGAAGTACGTAGTTCTTTGGTAAACGTGTTACGATGCGTATATGTATTTTTTCATGTGCGAACAAGATGTTGTCCTGGTTAAAGGTTCGTGGCGCAATCCAAAAAGTGCAACAAGCAAGTAAAACTCCATTCCAAATTTTAAAATTTTGGCGGAAGGTAGTGGTATGAGTTTGGGCCCCTTAACTCTTGAAATGCTTCATGGATAACGTTAGCCTTAAGGAATTTTCTGGAGAATTTGGTTTTTGTTTGAAGTGTTTTGTAGTATGGTTTTGAATCACTTTTCAAGTTTTGGGTTGGGATTTTAAACATTTGTATATCCAACAACTATAAGCACTCGATGTGAGTTGATCAATATTTCCTTGAAGTTTCCTATTTATCACTTTTGGCATTGAGTTGATCAATATTTCCTTGAAGTTTCCTATTTATCACTTTTGGCATTTTCCCACGCCTACTGAGGTGTACAGTGCTCCTTATTGTATTTTATTTATGCCTAGAATATTCAAATTTTAATGTATTCCTTTGGGTATTGAATGCGATAACGTTTCTTGTAGAATTTGGAAAACTTGATTCTACATTTTCGACGACATTTCTTTTACCTTTGTATATTCTTTTAGATATTCTTGAAAAATTTATTCTTCATGAAGTTCTTCATCTATTCAACATTTTTATATTCCAGTGGCTATTTTAATTTGGCCATTCTTGTGGTATTCCAGTCAATTGCTTCATATATTTTCGTTTTTTATTTATTTCATTTTCTGTTTTAGCTTCATCTCCAATAGTCGAGAGCGGCTTGTTTGTCAATTGGCCAGCTCTCTAGTTTTTGGTACCACAGAATTAGGGTTAAATCCTGGTGATGGCATGGATGTTTGTGAGTGGTTCGTAATTCACTTTAAACTGTAGGTCTCAGTCTATTTAGCCCTCGTGTGCACAAAGTGAATGTAGAGCGACATTTGGTTCACTGAAGTAAGTCACATGTACAGTTTTAATTCTTCCACTATTTACCCGTTGTACCGATTAAGTATATCATGTTCAAATTTTCTTTTTCTTATCATCGGTGGGTATTTTCTCCACTTATCTAAGACAATTTTTTTTTTTTTTTGTGCAGCAACGATACATAATCACACTATCTTTTTGCGCGGCTTGGTAGCCAAGTGGCTAGCGCTCTGGCCTTTGGATTGGTATGGCTTGATTGAAACGATTTGGTATGGCTTGGTTTGTCGCTCTACGGTCATCTTGTGCACACATTAGGCTAAACAAACCGTGACCTACAGTTTAATGGGATTCCGAATCACTACGGACATCCATGGCACCACCGGCACTCGAAACCGAAACCTGTGTTACCGAGCGCCAGAGCGCTTGCCATTCAGGCCCCCAAATACTGCACGTGACATAGATGTTTGTGAGGGGTTCGGAATCCGCGTTAAACTGTAGTTCCCGGTCTGTTTGGCCCGAAGTATGCACATGATGACCGTAGAGCAACAAATATTTTTTTTTTTTTTTTTTTTTTTTTTGCTGAAAATCAGTGGTTGTTCTGTTCCACTGGCATAAGTCATATACAAAACTCTCTTTCTTGTTCAGCATCAGTGAGCTTTTTGTTTCATTTATTCACGTCCTTTACAGGAACCCTGTTTTTGTTCCAAATTAGTGAGATTCGGGTTCCATTTATGTCCACTGTCAATAGCCCACTGTGAGAAGAACACTGCCTACCGAGAGGTAGGTTTTGTTTTCGCAGGTTAAATTTTAACAATAATACTCTCAAATTAAATTAGAAATTGTATAATGTCTTTCTCACCAATTTAAAGTTTAAAAACGAGATGTTAAATAAAATGCTTTTAATTCGTTTTTCATTCTTTACGCCTACGTTCTGTGCTTTCGGAAAATCATGTATGAGGACGTCTGAATTTGACGTCCTTTAGTGAAGTAAGAAGTTCTTTGGTGGACATGCTATAATATATAGGTGTATTTTTATTGGGTGAGCTTCAAATAAGTCTATACCAGGGGTGGCCAACCAAAACTATCTTGCCGGCCACTTTGGAAGTGCATCCTAACTCCGTGAGTCGTATATAAAATTATGTATGTTGGATTTGGACCCATTATAGACATTTTTTGGAGTGAAAAATGGAAACAGAATGAGCTATTATGTTTGTGCTTACTATCATTCTTACATTTAAACATTTTTTTTCTAATGCAGCTGGCAAACACTTAAACAGCTTGGTCTTGGATGCTTTAAGGCAAGCGCTGCACAGATGTACTCACTTTGCATGACCCAGGGGGCGCATGTAGCTTGAAGATAAGCCACGGACGCGGAGTCACAATGCCCCCGCAACGCTCTACGATCCTATTAGGAGAGGGACCTAGGGTTTAAAGTGGATTCCGAACCACTACACACATCCATGGCACCGCCGGGATTCGAACCCGAAACCTGTGGTACCGAGCGCTGGCCATTCAGGCCCTTACATTTAAACATAGATACTCTAATAATAATGATATTCAACGCACATTGTAACGAAATATAGACGCATAAATATAAAGGAAATCATATTTCTTTGACTACTGTGATATGTGTTTCTCTACTCTTTCACTTAGCCTTTGCAAATCGATCTCAATTTGGGTGTTGGCACATCGTAATGGGTGTTACAGGTTAGAGTCCGATAGGTTTGAGTGTGTTTTGTGTTGAGTCAACTTCATTTTAAAAAAAACGATTCGCGGCTGTAACTTGAGACGATAGCGCTAACAATTTCAACTAGGAGTCTGGTTGTCTGTGCTATCAACAATCAACTGTGCGTATCTAGGTATGGTCACTGTGGTGATTTACAGTGAAACATAAAACCTGTTATATTAGATGTTTCAAGGTATTCGTGCATCGTATGTTCGCAGAATATAATTTAATTATTCTGAAAACTCATAACTGGAAACTCATCAATAAAACAGGCAATAGATGTCTTATATTCTCAAAATTAAATATAATTTCTAAATCAAAGTTAATTTTTTCTCATCAGTTCGTTTTTTAATGTATGGATTGACAAATAACGTATTTTTTAATACTTTGCTTTTCACTACTTCGGTCAATATAAAATAAATACATTTTGCAAAAGTGGGATCAATCTCATGGGCCGGAAAAATATTCAAGGCGGGTCGCGGGTTGGCCACCCTTGTACTACACCAATAACTCTAGTTTACCAATAACTGTTTTCTAGTTAGCTACCCCAACCTAATCTAATTGGATTAGTTGTACTAGAATTCCAATTATTCCATCAGATTCATTACAGGTGTTTGGAGATCACTAAACAAATTAAGTTCCTTTGAACAGGACTACTCCTTTTTACACCTAATCAGTGTAAAAGGAATATTTTCGGGAAAGGGTTTTACTTATGGCTGGAAGCTACAACCGATAGTACAAGCCATAATTTATCTTCAGAAATTACAGCATATTAATCTTTTTTAAATCTTTAACGAATTGAGCACAGTAGCAAGGGATATTTAATTTACTCGAAATTTATTAAAGCAATATTTAAAAAAAAGAATCACTAGACAAGAAACTGAAATAAAAACAGGAAAAAAATTAGACGATACAGAGCTGACACTGGACTATAATTAATTAAAGGCATAGCTTGTAGCAATTTTCACTAGTTGGTAGAAAAAAAACCCCATTATTTAAACAACGCGTAAACGCGACATTTAATTTGCCTTAAGGTAATCTAGAAAATTTTATTTATTTTTGTGGACGAAAAACGCTGTAGTTAGTGATTATTGATTAATTTTCTTTAAACTGTGTTTCAAAAGACTTTAAGAAGAATTTCAAAATATATTGACACGAGTTATGGCTAAAAATACATCATTATTTTACGATGAAACAATTTGAAATAGTTCAATACTTCTAAAGAATTTTAACAAAATTTTAGAAGTACAAAACTATTTTTCAATTCCTTCTATTAGCTTACACTCTCCCAATATATATATCTTGTTCAAATTTTCAATCGTTCATGAAGTACTTTTTATTCATCCACTTGTAGTGGAAGACACTTGTAGTGGAAGTGGACACTTGTAGTTGAACTTGTAGTGGAAGACACTGGATGTTGTTTTTTCAAATATTAATTCAGTAATTAAATTTAATTAATTAATTTTATTATTTTTTAGATTAAAGTTGTATGTATATACCAATAGATGGCGCCAGATAAACTTAAAAGGAATGAATGAAAGCAAATGAAGAAAGTCTGTCCCGTTCTGTTTAGCCCTCGTGTGAGTACGATGACCTTAGAGCGTAAACAAAGCTAAACCAGCTCCGCACATATATTTTGCAACAACATTTACAACTAAACATTCCCAGTAATAGCACTGGGGAATTGTATTTTCAAGTAATTGTATTTTTACTCGTCCACTATTCCAATGTAGTCATATATGTGGGCAGAATCATCTATGCTTCAATACGTTTACTGTCCTTTATAATTGAAAGCATTGCCTTTGGTGAATGCCCAATGAATTATTTTTTAGTAAATAAATGACATATTTTAGTTTATAATCACTTGGATATAAAATTATTAAAATAAATTTCGATGTTTAAAATGTTTTTCGTACCACTTTTAAAGTTTAATGAATATGTCTTAAGAATGATATTTTTTATATGTCTGGAAAAGCAAATTACGGATGCAAACAGACTTTTGAATAAAACCGCGTTATTTCGCGGTTATTTATGACACAATCAGTTAATAAGCTTGGAATGCTTCGTTTTTCGTACCGATCTGTTATCTTTATCTTAAATTCATTTTTTTGGCTCTTTTGGATTCGCATTCTATGCTTAAGATAAATGAATATGAACGTGCAAGTCTTTCTGTTTTTGCCGCAAGGATTGTACTGGAGACTTTATCTGTGTTTATTTTTCTATCAAACATTCTAGTAAATTCAGAATTATTTAATCTCTTTGAATTTACAATTGATTTTTTTCAAAAGCAATGTATACTGCCAAATGTTCTGAACAGGAGCTCTTTGCCCGATAGTTGCAAATCCTACAATAGACCATCAATTTATCGGGATTTAAATTTGGTTTTGATTTAATTTTTATTTCCAAAATTAATAATATATGTCACCCATATGCCGAATTTAAAAAAAACTGCTACTTCCAAATAAGAAAATCGGGTCAAACAATTAATTTTTATACAATTCATAGACATCATCATTAGTAGCGCAACAGCCCCAATGGTGGGCCAAGGCCGTCTGGCTAGTGGCAGATTTCTAGACGGGAGCTGATGTCTCTTTACGGGATAGGTTTATCAGTCCTACGCCAGTCATATTTGACCAGAACTACGTTTAAAGTGGATTCCGAACCACTAGAAATATCCTTGGCACCACCGGAACTCAAAATTGTTAAACATTATAAATATATTCATGCATATGTTTTATATATTTAAGTGGCCAAGTGGCTAGTGCTCTGCGTTTGGGGCCTTCAGGTTTGAATTCTGTCTGAGGCATAGATGTTTGTGAGTGTTTTTTTTATCAACCGTGGACATCAACTCCATTTATCCAAGTCATTTAAAAAATTATTTTAGTTGTGCAGGAACGATATATCTTCACAGTACTTTCTTCTTTTTGCTGAAAGTCGGTGGTTGTTCTGTTCCACTGACATAAGTATCTTGTTGTAAAATTATCTTGTTCAGCATTAGTGGGCCTTTTGTTTCCTTTATTCAAGTCCTCTACTGGAACCCTATTTTTGTCTAACATTAGTGAGCTTCGGGTTCCTTTTATGACCACTGTCAATAGCTCTGTGGGAGAAACGAGACTATAGCTATATATAGATATATATGCAATATTAAAAAATTAATTAATCATATTTATTTGTTTCATAATTTAAAACTAATAATATGCATGTTTTAATGCAGCTGGCACTACCTACAGAGAGGTAGATATTACTTTCCCAGATTAAGTTTTAACAATAAAATTTTTGTAATTAAATTAGAAATGTGTAATTCTCTTCTCACCAATTTAAAGTTTAAAAACGAGAATGTTAAATAAAATGATTTTATTGAGTTTCATTCTTCACGCCTGCGTTCTTTTCTTTTGGGAGTCTGTGTATGAGGACAAAATGTTAAAAAATTAAATGAATGGTTGAATATGACGTCCTTTAGTGAAGTATGTATGTAAGCAAGCATTTTTAGACGCATAATGTTACGTAGATTTATTTTTTTACTCGGTTTTTGCTTTGGCTTCAATAGTCGAGTACGGCTTGGTAGTTAATTGGCTATCGCTATGGCCTTCGGTACCACAGGCTTTGCGTTCGAGTCTTGGCAATGACATGAATGTTTATTAGTGGTTCGAAATCCACGTTGGAATCCAATCCAAGAATCCACGTCGGACCCGGTTTAATTAGCCTGAAGTGTGCACAAAATGACCCTGGAGCGACTAACCAAACCATTCAAATCTGACAGACAGAGCATTTTAGCAAATTGTATGATAAAAACAAATACACAGTTGGACAGTTATTATTATTTTTTTAATATGCAGTGCACAAAAATCTAATAAAGATTATCAAGAAACAATAACTCTCGCACATTGTGATTCGGTATCATTTCAGTAATATTTTTTTAATACAATCACCTCAATACTTTTTACCGAAGATGATTTTAAGGTCAAATAAATTCAACAAAATTGTCGGAATCTGGCTCGTCGAAGATCATTAAAAAAATTAAGTTCCTATGGACAGGAATAGGCCTTTTTTCATCTAATCGGTGTAAATTTAATAATTTCGGGAAATGATTTACTTATGGCAGGAAAGTACAACCCATAATTCCTCTTCACCAATTACTGCATATTAATCTTTTAAACTTTTTAAAGAACTGCGCACAATAAACGGGGGATGCTTAAATGACGCGAAATTTATTAAAGTAATATTTGCAAGAAAATAGAATTATTTAACAAGAAACGGATATAAAAATGGAAAAAAGTTAAATTGCACAGAGCTGACACTAGAAAATAATAAATATTTTTAGCAAAAGATTTAATTAATTAAAGGCACAGCATGCAGCAATTTTCACAAGTTCATAAAAAAAGCAATTATTTAAACGAAGCGTAAACGCGAGACTTAATTTGCCTTTAGGTAATCTAAATAAATTTATTTATTTTTGTGGACAAGAAAAAAGGTGAAGTTGCTGATTATCAATTAATTTTCTTTAAAATGTGTCATAAAATAAAGTTTTAAGACGAAATCAAAAATATTTTGTTATTAGTATTTATTTGGCTGAAGCTAAATCATTATTTTACGATGAAACGATCTGCAAGTGTTCAACACTGCTAAAGACTTTTAACATAATTTTAGAAGTTCAAAATTATTATTGCATAGTCGCATTGTATTAAAATAATAAAAATCTTTATTAAAATTTTTCTTAAAAATTATTTTTTCTTAGTACTTTAACTACAATCAGGTTTATTAAACATTTATTTAACTGAATTTCGCCATTGTTGATCATAAGTTACGAATTAACGTTATTTCAATTCATACTATTAGTTCACACTCTCCCTATATATATATACATATCTTGGAGTATATCTTGGACTATCAAATTTTCTATCATTCGGTAAATAATAATCAACAATCGTTCATAAAATACTTTTTATTCATCCATTCGAGTTCGAATATATTTTTTTTCGAACTTGTAGTGGATGACACTGGATGTCAATACAGTTTTTTCAAATATTAATTCATTCATTAAATTAAATTAATTAATTTTAGTTTTATATGGGAGAAATAATTTCTTTTATATAAGATATTTAGCAGGATAAAAATTTAGGAATAAATAACTTTAGTGGCAAAGCGTGTAGGTAGCTGAAAAAAATTTTTTTTTCAGATTCTTTTTTCATTGTGGGTTCTAGTCTGAGTGAAGGAGGGAACAAAATGGAAAATGAAACATGCGAATAAGTGAGTGAGAGAGATGGAAAGTGTGTATGGAGAGAGAGAGAGAGATAATTTCTTCTCACTTAAAAAAAAAGAATGAAAATTATTTATAAAGGACTTTCTGCAATAGAGTGAAAAAATTAGGAATTGCCTTTAATTTTATTTTTTATATTATTTGTTACTATGGATACTACAACTTACATTTTTTGGATATTTCTTTACTTATATTCAAATGTCCATAGCCAGTCTAAGGAATTTTTGTCACTAAAATGATTAATGCGCTGCATACAAGTATTCACCCTCATTATACTGGCTTTGCGCAGCGGCCTTATGTCCAATTGGCTGGAGCCGTGGCCTTTGGTTCTCCAGGTTCGAACCCTGGCGATGACATGGATATTTGTGAGTAATTCGGAATCAAATTAAAGCTGAAGTTCCGGCCTAATCAGCCTTAAACTGTGCACAAAATGACCGTAGAGCAATAAATCATACAAAACCACTTTTTTTTATCTAGACTACCATTTAGAAAAGTGGCAGTAAAATGACTGGGTCTGTAAATATGTCCCTCTCATAATTCAAGCCAGCGATGTTTGTTGAGGAAAAAGATCGACTTCTGTGAGAATTTTTAAGTTTGTCTTAGGTTTAACGTTTGGTTTGTCGCTGTACGGTCATCTTGTGCACACGAGGGCTATGCAGACCGAAACCTACAGATTAATTTTGATTCCGAACTACTCAGAAACAATCATGCCACTTCTAAGATTCGTACCTGAAAACTTCTGTGCCGACGGCCAGAGCGCTTGCAAATTGTCCATCAGGCCGCTGGAATTTTTAAGAGCAAAATCACACAATTATGTGTCGTATGGAAGAAAGTCTGTCCTGGTCTGTTTAGCCCACGTGTGCGTAAGATGACCATAGAGAGTAAACAAAGCTAAACAAGATTTGCACAGATATTTTTCCAACAACATTTAGACCTAAACATTCCCAGGAATAGCATTGTAAAATTGTATTTGCACGTAATTGTATTTTTACTCTTCCACTATTTTAATGTAATAATAACTTGGCAGAATCATCTATGCTTCAATACGTTTACCGTTCTTGATAACTGAAAGCATTTCCTTCGGTCTATGCCCATTGAATTATTTTTAAGTAAATACATTATATATTTTAGATTATAATCGCTTGGATATAAAATTGTTAAATTACATTTCAATGTTTAAAATGTTTTTCGTACCACTTTAAAGTTAAATTAATATGTCTTAACAATGATTTTTTTTTTTTTTTTAATATGTGTGGATAAGCAAATAAGGATATAAAATGCCTTTGAATAAAACTGCGTTATTTCGCGGTTATTTATGACATAATCAGTCAATGTGCTATGGAACACTTCGCGTTTCGTACCGATACATTTATCTTCATCTTAAATTCGTTTTTTCTGGCTCTTTTGGTTTCACATTCTATGCTTAAGATAAATGAATATGAACGTGTAAGTCTTTCTGTTTTTGCCGCAAGGATTATAGTGGATAATTTATTTGTATATGAGACATTCTAGTAAATTCAGAATTATGGAAATTCATTGAATTTACAATTGATTTTTTTTTAAAGCAGTGGATACAACGACATGTTCTGAACAGGAGCTCTTTGCCCGATAGTTGCAAATCCTACAAATGACCATCAATTTATCGGGATTTAAATTTGATTTTATTTTATTTTTATTTCCAAAATTAATATCATATGTCATTCATATGGCGAATTAAAAAAAAAAATTGCGACTTCCAAATAAGAAAATCGGGTCAAACAATTTTTATACAATACATAGACATAATTAAGAGTGTCGCGGCAGCCCCTATGATGGGCCAAGGCCGTCTGTCTAGTGGCAGATTTCTAGACGGCGATGTTGTCTTTTTATGGGATAGGGTTAACAGTTCTACGCCAGTCATATTTGATCGGGACTACGTTTAAAGTGGATTCCGAACCACTACAAATATCCATGGTACCACCGGAACTAAAAATTTATAAACATTATAAATATATTCATGAATGTATTTTATATATTTAAGGGGCCAAGTGGCTAGTGCTCTGCCGTTTAGCGCTTCAGATTCGAATTCTGGCGGGGACATAGATGTTTGTGAGCGGGTTTTTTTTTATCAACCGTGGAAATCAACTCCATTTATCTAAGTCATTTAAAAAATTATTTTTGTTCTGTAGGAACGTTATATCTTCACAGTACTTTCTTCTTTTTGTTGAAAATCGGTGGTTGTTCTGTTCCACTGACATAAGTCATATACAAAATTATCTTGTTCAGCATTAGTGGGCCTTTTGTTTCCTTTATTCAAGTCCTCTACTGGAACCCTATTTTTGTCCAACATTAGTGAGTTCCGGGTTCCTTTTGTGACCACTGTCAATAGCTCTGTGGCAAAAACGAGACTATAGCTATATATAGATATATATGTAATATTAAAAAATTAATGATTCATTTTTATTTGTTTTATAGTTTAAAAATAATAATGTGCTTGTCTTAGTACAGCTGGCACTGCCTACAGAGAGGTAGATATTACATTCCCAGATTAAGTTGTAACAATAAAATTTTTGTAGTTAAATTTCAAATTGTATAATTCTCTTCTCACCAATTTAAAGTTTAAAAACGAGATGTTAAATAAAATGATTTTATTGAGTTTCATTCTTCACGCTTGCGTTTTTTTCTTTTGGGAGTCTGTGTATGAGGACGTCTGAATTTGACGTTGTAGTGAGGTATGTATGTATGTAAGCAAGCATTTTTAGACGCATAATGTTACGTAGATTTATTTTTTTACTCGGTTTTTGATTTGGATTCAATAGTCGAGTACGGCTTGGTAGTTAATTGGCTATCGCTATGGCCTTCGGTTCCACAGGCTTTGCGTTCTAGTCTTGGCAATGGCATGGATGTTTATTAGTGGTTCGAAATCCACGTTGGAATCCAATCCAAGAATCCACGTCGGACCCGGTTTAATTATCCTGAAGTGAGCACAAAATGACCCTGGAGCGACTAACCAAACCATTCAAATCCGACAGACAGAACATTTTAGCAAATTGTATGATAAAAACAAATACACAGTTGGACAGTTATTATTTTTTTAATATGCGGTGCACAAAAATCTAATAAAGATTATCAAGAAACAATATTTCTCGCACATTGTGATTCGGTATCATTTCAGTAATATTTTTTTAATACAATCACCTCAATACTTTTCACCGAAGATGATTTTAAGGTCAAATACATTCAACAAAATTGTCTGAATCTGGCTCGTCCCAGATCATTAAAAAAATTAGGTTTCTATGTACAGGAATAGGCCTTTTTTCATCTAATCGGTGTAAATTTAATAATTTCGGGAAATGATTTACTTATGGCAGGAAACTACAACCCATAATTCATCTTCACCAATTACTGCATATTAATCATTTAAACTTTTTAAAGAACTGCGCCGACCAATAACAAGAGATGTTTAAATGACGCGAAATTTATTAAAGTAACAATTAAAAAAAAGTATCTTTGGACAAGAAATGCATATAAAAACCGAGAAAAAAATTATAAGATACAGACCTGACACTGGAGCATAATATATATTTTTCTCAGAGATTTAATTAATTAAAGACACAGCTTGTAGCAATTTTCACAAGTTGATAAAAAATAAAGCCATTATTTAAACAACGCATAAACGTGAGACTTAATTTGACGTAAGGTAATCTAGAAATTTTTTTTTTTTATTTTAGTGGACAAAAAAAAAGGTGAAGTTGGTGATTATTGATTAATTTTCTTTAAAATGTGTCATAAAATAAAGTTTTAAGAAGAATTCAAAAATAGTTTGCTATTAGTATTTATTTGGCTGAAGCTAAATCATTATTTTACGATGAAACGATTTGCAATAGTTCAATACTTCTAAAGACCTTTAACATAATTTTAGTAGCTCAAAATTATTATTACATAGTCGCATTATATTAAAATAATAAAAAAATCTTTATTGCATTTTTCAAACAAGAAATTATTTTTTCGTAGAACTTTAACTACAATCAGGTTTATTGATATTCATTTATTTAACAGAATTTCACCATTGTTGATCAGAAGTTACAAATTAATGTTATTTCAATTCATAATATTAGTTCACACTCTCCTTGTATATATTTATACATCTTGTTCAAATTTTCAATCGTTCATAAGATACTTTTTATTCATCCACATTACATTCAAATACATTTTTTTTTTTAACTTTTATTGGTAGACACTTGATGTTAATACAGTTTTTTCAAATATTAGTCCATTAATTAAATTTAATTAATTAATTTTAGTTTTATATGAGAAAAAAAATTTCTCTTATATAAGATATTTAGTAGGATATAAATTTAGGAGTAAATACTGTCTGTGGCGAAGCGTGTAGATCGCTGGAAAAAATATTTCTTTTTCATATTTTTTTTTTCATTGTGGGTTCTAGTCTGAGTCAAGGAGGGAACAAAATGGAAAATGAAACATGTGAATAAATGAGTGAGAGAGATGGAAAGTGTGTATGGGAGAGAGAGAGAGAGAGCATTTCTTCTAACTTAAAAAACTGAATGGAAATTATTTATAAAGGACTTTCTGCAATAGAGTGAAAAAAATTAGGAATTGCCTTTAATTTAATTAATTTTTATATTACTTGTTACTATGGATACTACTACTTACATTTTTTGGATATTTCTTTACTTATATTCAAATGTCCATAGCCAGTCTAAGGAATTTTTGTCACTAAAATGACTAATGCGCCGCATACTAGTATTCAGCCTCATTATACATCTTAACGCCTTTGCGCAGCGGCCTTATGTCCAATTGGCTGGAGTCGTGGCCTTTGGTTCTCCAGGTTCGAATCCTGGAAAATGTAGGAATTGATTAAAAAAAATTTTTTTAAAGTTACGTGTTTTTTGGATATAACTTTACTTATATTTGAATGTCCATAGTTAGTCTACAGAATTTTTGTCACTAAAATGATTAATACGCAGCATACTAGTATTCAGCCTCCTCATCTTAACGGTTCTCCAGCTATGCGTAGCAGGTCTTATGTGCAATTGGCTAGCGCTGTGGATATTTGCGAGTAGTTAGGAATCAAATTAAAACTGAAGGCCCGGTCTAACCAGCCTAAACTGTGCACAAAATGACACTAGTTTGGTTTGATGCTCTACGGTCATCTTGTGCTCACTTTGGGCTAAACAGTCCGGGATCTACAGTTTAAAGTGTATTCTGAACCACTACAAACATCCATGGCCCAGCCGGGACTTCAGGTACCTAGCGCTAGCCAATCGGCCATTCAGGCTCTCAAGATGACCGTAAAGCAGTAAGTTCATATCAAAGCACTCTTTTTTCTCTAGACTATCATTTAGAAAAGTGGTAGTAAAATTACGGGGGGCCTTATATATGTCACTCTTCCTTTAAGCCACCGATGTTTGTGGAGGGAAAAGGTTGACTCCTGTGAGATTTTTAAAGTTTGTCGCTCTACGGTTCATCTTGTGCACACTAGGGCTAAACAGACCAGAACTACAGATTAATGTGGATTTCGAACTACTCACAAACAATCATGCCACCTCCAGGATTTGTACCCGAACCCTTCTGTACCAACGGCCAGAGCGCTTGCAAATAGTCCATCAGGCCGCTGGAATTTGTAGGAGCAAAATTACACAATTATGTGTCGTATGGAAGAAAATCTGTCCCGGTCCGTTTAGCCCTCGTGTGACTAAGACGACAGTAGTGCATAAACAAAGCTAAACAGGCTTTGCTAATTAATAATTAGGCTAATATTTTTCCAACAACATTTACTACTAAACATTCCCAGGAATAGCACTCGGGAATTGTATTTGCACATAACTCTATTTTTACTCTTCCACTATTCTAATGTAGTCATAAACGAGGGCAGAATCATCTATGCTTCAATGCATTTACCGTCCTTGATAATTGAAAGCATTTTCTTCGGTCTATGCCCATTGAATTATTTTTAATTAAATACACTCATGTCCATAAATTAAACATAATTCAGAATCACACAGAAATTGAACTCTAAAATAAAAATTTCACCTGTAGAATTATCACGCACATTTTGAAGAAGAATATGCAAATTACAGGAAACCACCAGATGGCGCGGATAGTACGTCACAATGACGAGAGTGTAAGAGAGGGGTATATAAGGAATGGTAGCAAAGAAGTAAATTTGTTCACAAGAGCTTTAAAAGCCTTTCAGTGTAATAACCGCATAGTTATGGCACAAAGGAAGCATTTGGATGATTTTTTACGTGGTAGAATTATTGGACGACTGGAATGTGGACGTACCCAGCTGGAAGTATCCGAGGAACTTGGAATCGCCCAGAGTGTCATCTCCAGGCATTGGCAACGATTCCAAGATGATGGCAATGTGAGTAGATGTTACAGCACAGGTCGCCCCCGAGTTACAACGCCGAATGAGGACCGGTATTTAGCAGTTACTGCCAAAAGAAACAGACGGAGCACAGCATCAGACCTATCTCGTCAGCTCTCTTCAGCTAAAGGTACGACAGTTTCATGGCAGACCGTGTACAGACGCTTAGCGCACATTGGTCTATATGCTCGTAGGCCTGTCACATGTGTTTCACTTACCGCAACTCACTGTCGCCTGCGATTAACCTGGAGTAGAGAGCATGCAATGTGGACATCGCAACAGTGGTCTTGTGTGATGTTTTCCGACGAGTCCAGGTTTAGTTTGCAGTCTGACTCTCGCCGGACTTTTATATGGAGAGCGCCAGGCACCCGTTACCCCCCAAGAGAACACCATTGAACGGCCCCGTTACGGTGGTGCAGGATGGCTTGTTTGGGGAGGAATTATTCTTGGTTCCAGAACTGACCTGCATGTTCAGAGTGTAACGATGACAGGCCACATCTATCAGGATGTCATTCTGGAACAACATGTACGTTTGTTTCGGGGCGCCGTGGGTGCTGAATTTCTGTTTATGGATGACAACGCCCGTCCTCACCGTGCAAACATTGTAGACGAATGCCTTCAATTGGAGGATATCACCCGTATCGATTGGCCAGCATACTCACCGGACTTGAATCCAATAGAGCATGTGTGAGATATGCTTGGCCGACGAATTGCAGCCCGTCAATCCCCCTCCCACCTGTCAACCAGAACTTCGGAGGGCATTGCTTGATGAGTGGTGTAATATTCCCAAGATCAGATTGATAATTTGATACTCTGCATGCCTAGGCGTTGTAAGGCCTGTATTGCATCGTACGGGAGACATACTCCATATTAACCTTCGTACTAACCATTTTATACTGTTTTTTGTAAATAGGTTCTTTTTTGAAATTTGCTCCAGGGAGTAAAAATCGCAATTTTTATTAATTATGTCAAACGTATAGCATCTTTTTTGCTCTTTACCTTTTGTTTAATAAATAGACTTTACAAATAAGTCAAATTTGTTTCGCTTCTGTCTC
>BPLQ01001994.1:0-101495 GCA_021605075.1 Caerostris darwini
GAAATAGCATTACGCATAGTGAAAACCCGCTTGAAGTTGAAAGTTGGGCTGCTCGCGCGACGGCGAACTGCAGCGGTTTCAGGCGACCGCGGTGAGGTCAAAATTTTGGTCAAGCCGGCCAAATATGCAAGAAGGAAAACCCAGGAGGATTGCCCAAGTGCAAAAATATTCCAACACAGACGAGATGTAGCTGCATTTCGTCTTACTTGCCGGCTCTGTTAAAGTATTCATTTCTGTACTTCCCCGCCTTTAAATATGCAGTGGCATAAGTTGACTTTCATTTCATCTTGACTTAGGAAATTCATTTTGAAGTGCAATTCTCTTTAAGATAAAGTTGAAATCATTTCTAAATGTGGAATAAAGTAACACTATCTTATTTTTAATAATATGTTTGTTCTACTAGTATGTTTTCAAAAAATAATTAAAAATAAAAACTTATAGTGTTTAGTGAACGAACAGAACGGTAAAATTATTCTGGCCTTTGAAAATTAGAAATATAAATATTAGAAAGATATATATTAAACAAATGTTACCAATTACATTTTTAAGTAAAATTTATATCCAAATTTGTGGGCCACAAGCTAGCTGCAAACCTGCAAAACATGGTTTGTGGATCACATGCTGGCCCATGAGGAATTGTAATGGCCCATTGTAAAGGACTTTTCTGGAATATAGTGGAAAAAAGTAGGAATTGACTTTAAAAAAATATTTTTTATATTACTTGTTAAAAATATGTTTAATCTACTGGGCCTGTTTAATAAAACCTTATAGAGTTTAATGAAAGAATGGAACGTTAAAATTATTTTAGTGTTTGAGAAATATAAATGTATTATAAATATTAGGAAGAATATGTAATTGTGTTCTCAGCATATGTCCATAAACCATCTATTTAAAAATTCATAACGATGTGCTCCAATTTTGTATGTTAATGCTGTTCTGATGCAGCTGGCAATACAGTGACAGTTAATATTCATGCCATAAATAAAAGCTGCACCGCTGTTACTCATTTAATACTACCCTGCGGACACATACAGGCCTTGCAGGAATATGCTACGGACGCGAGTAACAATACTCCCATAACGCTCGATCCACTAGATCAGGGACCTACGGTTTAAGGAGTGTGATTTCGAACCTCTGCAAACACCCATGCATGGCACAGGCGGAATTCGAAGCCGATACCTGTGGAACCGAGTACCAGAGCACTAGCCACTCGACTAGCTTCTCCAAATTTGTCAATTAAATTTGTTTCCTCTTGAAATTTAAAATATCACGCCTAGGAAGACGAAACATAAGACATGAAACATAAAATATAAAAATAGGAATTAATTATATAATAATACATGTAATAAAATATAGACTAATGGAGTTCCTAAATCTTGCGTTATATTATGTTCTAATTAAAAGATAATTTTCTCCAGAAATTTAAAACATTAAGTGATTTCAGAAGACGAAACATGCACACATTTCATATTTCACATTCATCTTCTCTAACCAACACGTAATAGCACCCTTTTATCAGATGATAAATTCATCTACATTGACAAATTACACTGTATGAATTTAAAAGAAAATGAAACTTTTCTTGTGAGCGCACCGTTCATCTGCCGCGCCCTGTATAATAAGAACGCCGACATTCATCGCTGTGTCTCCTTCACCAACGAAGACCTTTCTTCACATGAGCAGGAGATTCTTCCGCATCAAATATTCAAGAAGGAAAGACCCAGGAGGGATTGCCCAGGTGCAAAATACCCCAACAAACGAAGACGTGAATATGAGCTTCGCATTTGTCTTACTCGCTATCTCTGTTAAATTATTCATTTCTGTACTTCCTCCCTTTAAATATACAGTGGCATGAGTTGACTTTCATTTCGTCTTGACTCGGGAAAGTCCTTTTTGAAGTGCAATTCTCTTTAAGAAAAAGTCGAAATAATTGTTACATGTTAAATGAAGTAACATTTTGTCCTTAATAATCTGTTAGATCTTGTGATGTATTTTCAAAAAATAATTAAAAATAAAAATCTTTTAGAGTTTAATGAAAGAAAGGATAGGTAAAATTATTCTGACCTTTGAGAAATGAGAAATATAAATATTAGAAAGAATATTTAATTGTGTTCTCAGCATATGGTAAGCTCTCTTTTTAAAAATTCATGAAGATGTTTTCCACTTTTTGTATGTCAATATTGTTTTAATGCAGCTGGCAATACAGTCACAGTTAACTTTTATGCCAGAAACAAAAGGTGCACCGCTGTTAATTATTTAACACTACCCAGGGGGCACGTGTAGCTTGAAGGTATGGTACGGACGCGAGTAATACTATCCCTCTAACGGTAAACGATACTATTAGACCCGGACCTACGATTTAAAGTAGATTCCAAACTTTTACAAACATCCATACCACCGTCAGGATTCGAACCTGACGTCTGTGGTACAAATGGCCAGAGCACTAGCAGCTTGTTCATGTGGCCACTGTACACTAATGAGGACAATAAAACATGAACAATTAGTGAGGTAGATAATATAAAATATGAAATTATTATATAATATACATAAAAAATATATGCAATCTTATTCTTCAATAGCTCTTCTAAATATCACATTTCATAATCTTAAAATTAAAAACTGTTTCCTCTTGAAATTTAAAGTATTAAGTATTTACAAGACGAAACACACATATATTCCACATTCAGCTTTTCTAGCTAACACGTAATAACACCCCTTTAAGTGATGATAGATTCATCTACATTGCAAATTACACTGTATGAATTTAAAACAAAATGAATTTACTTTTAAACACACCGCTCTATCTGCCGCGCCCTGTATAATAAGAACGCTGACATTCATCGCATGTCTCCTTCACCAACGAAGACCTTTCTTCGCAAGAGCGGGAGATTCTTCCGCATCAAATATTCACGAAGGAAAACCCAGGGAGGATTGTGCCCAAGTGCAAAATATTCCAACACAGACGAGATGTAGCTGCATTTGTCTTACTTGCCGGCTCTGTTAAAGTATTCATTTCTGTACTTCCCCGCCTTTAAATATGCAGTGGCATAAGTTGACTTGCATTTCATCTTGACTCCGGAAATTCTTTTTGAAGTGCAATTCTCTTTAAGACAAAGTCGAAATAATTTCTAAATGTTAAATAAAGTAACATTTTATCTTTAATAATCTGTTTGATCTACTGGTATGTTTTCAAAAAATAATTAAAACTAAAACTTTTAAGAAAGTTTAATGAAAGAATGAAACTTTAAAATTATTCTGCTCTTTGAGAAATGAGAAATATAAATATTAGAAAGAATATTTAATTGTGTTCTCCGTATATGGTTCATAAATCCTCTATTTACAAATTCATGATTATGTACTCCACTTTTGAATGTTAATGTTGTTCTAATACAGCTGGCAATATATTGACAGTTAATCTTTATGCCATAAGCAAAGGCTGCACCCCTGTTACTCATTTAGCACTAACCTGGAGGCACATGTAGCTTGAAACATGCTATGGATGCCAGCAATACTACTCCCATAGTGTTCTCAGATCCTGTTACACTGGGACCTACGATTTAAAGTGCATTCCGAACCACTATAAGCATCCATGGCACCGGTGGGACTCGAACCTGTATGTTAATGTAATCTTTTAGAAAGGTGTTAGTGCAATGATATTTTTCAAGAATAGCTGGGCTATTATATAAAGAAAGGAAAAATTAAAAATATGAATTTCATCACAAATGCACAATTAAATCACAAGTGCAGTTCTCTCGAAGGTCGGAGATTTTGAGAGTTCTGGAGTCTACATCGAATCTATTTGCTGGTGTGCTGCAGATACTAATTATCACAAGGCGCACTATGTATAAAATATAAGATATGAATTAATTATATAATATACATAATAAAATATATAATCCAATAAAATATATACTAGTGCAGCTCCTAAATGTTGCGTTATATTATGTTCTAATTAAAATTAATTTCCTCTAGAAATTTAAAACATTAAGAATTTAGAAGACGAAACATAAGACATATATATTTCACATTCAGCTTTTCTAACCAACACTTAATAGCGCCCCTTTATGAGATGATAAATTCATCTACATTACAAATACACTGTATGAATTTAAAAGGAAACGAATTTACTTGTAAACGCACAGCTATAACTTCTTCTTTCTTGTAAATGTGCCGCTCTATCTGCCGCGCCCTGTATAATAAGAATGCCGACATTCATTGCATGTCTCCTTAACCGAGGAAGACCTTTCTTCATAAGAGCGGGAGATTCTTCCGCATCAAATATTCAAGAAGGAAGACCCAGGGAGGATTGCCCAAGTGCGAAATATTCCAACACAGACGAGATGTAGCTGCATTTGTCGTACTTGCCGGCTCTGTTAAAGTATTCATTTCTGTACTTCCCCGCCTTTAAATATGCAGTGGCATAAGTTGACTTTCATTTCATCTTGACTCAGGAAATTCTTTTCGGAGTGCGATTCTCTTTAAGACAAAGTCGGAATAATTTCTCAATGTTAAATAAAGTAAGGCTGTCTTATCTTTAATAATCTCTTTGATCTAGTGATATATTTATAAAAAAATACTTAAAAATAAAACCTTATAGAGTTTAGTGAAAGAATGGTACGATAGAATTATTCGGGCCTTTGAGAAATGAGAAATATAAATGTAATATAAATATTAGAAAGAATAGTTAATTATGTTCTCAGCATATGGTTCATAAACCCTTTGTTTAAAAATTCATGATGATGTGCTCCATTTTTTATGATAATGATGTCCTAATGCAGCTGGCAATACAGTGACAGTTAATATTCATGCAATAAGTAAAAGCTGAACCGCTGTTATTCATTTAGCACTATCTGGGGGGCACATGTAGCTTGAAGATATGCTATGGACGCGAGACCATAGCATATCTTCAAGCACCATAACACTACCCCCCACAACAGTCTACGATCTTATTAGTCCGGGACCTATGATTTAAGGCGGACTCCAAACCTCTAGAAACTTCCATGGTTCCGGCGGGATTCTAATCTGTATGTTAATGTAATCTTTTAGAATGATGTTAGTGTAATAATATTTTTCGATGAAAATCTCTGGTAAACCCTGTAACCTCTCAGCCTATAGCACTTTCAAGTTCACGGGAACGCTTTATTTTTTATATACAAGCATTATGTATTTATAAATTCAGAATTCTGGGTTATTATACACAGAAAGGAAAATTAAAAATATAAATTTGATTACCATTTCAGAATTAAATCACAAGTGCAGTTCACTGCAAGGTCAGTAATTTTTAGAGTTCTCAAGTTTAATAATTACCTGGTCTGCAACAGACCTTAATTATCACACTACGTGATTCGCGGCACTACAAGTGGCTCATCACCACCGGAGGAAACCGCCACTTTTAAACAGTTGGAAACTGAGGCCTATTCCATCACTTCAGAAAAAAAAAGAAAAACTAAACTTTTGGTCAACTCGTCGCCGAACTGTCTTCCTTCTTCAACAAAAATCTCATTTTAAGACAATCCGTCAGGGAGAGGGTCAGCTTCTACCACTTCTCCTTGCAGTAGACATTTCTCATCCCATTTAAAATCACCAATCGCGATGGTACAACTCATTGTGTAATCAAATTCCATCTGTAATTGTTCTGTGAAGGTTGCACAGACAATTTCATGAGTCTCATTATACATGACACTGAATATCTGCTATCAGATTTGAGTGACCGACTGTTCTCATTAGTACAAAACACTAATTTCATGTAATATAACTATCCCCAACACTGCTTGTCTGGTGTCAAATTTGAGTGATGAGTTGTTATTATGTGTCAAAGAACATACATTCATCTATGCATTCCACCAAATCTCTTCCCGCGAGAAAAAATGCTGCAACTCTTCCTCGCATTTATCTGTCATAAGAGACAGAAAATTACAGCAAATCTATTCAACTGTCTGTACAAAACTCTTATTTTTATCACTGATCTATCTAAAATGTTATATATATAATTTCTTTAACATTATTCAAAAGTAAAGAACTACCTGGCATTGAAGATCTAAACTTATTCCAAAATGCTGTTATACTAATGAAAGAATTTATTTCCCTTTTCACTGATATCAAAAATCTTTCAAATTTAATCAATCAAATTAATTCTACAAACAATAAAGCTGACAAGCTACAAATCTTTGCCAACTGTATATGCTCTATACCATCTAACAATGCCACGTAGTGACTATATTGTTTACAGGACCTGGTAGTCGAAACGTTTTCGTTTCCCCTCCCCCAGGCTCTGCTCTTCTATCGTTCACTTGCAACTGACCTTGTACGATTCGCAGATTTCCACCGTCATTACCAGTTCATCCTCTCTTAACAAACAGCTCTTAAACGTTTTTGTTATTTTTTAACTTGTACTCCTTTTTGAATTAGATTAACCTATTGAAAGTATTTTTATTTTTAAGTTCTCTTTCAAACTACGTTCAGTTTGTTATTCTTCAAAATCCTCTTTTTACTTTATTATTTTAATTATTAAATTATAATTATTAGTTATTAAATACTTTATTGAAAAGAAGAAAAAAAAACTTCTCCTCTCCATATATTATTATCTCTATTATAATTGTTTTATTTTTAATGTAATGGGCTTAAAGCTAAAGTAACTTCCCTCTCATATGCAAAGAAGGAGTTAGCGGTTACCCATACCAAGGAGCTCCGTCAACCTACAAATCGTCATCGTCGTCAAAACTAAAGAAATGAAAACTTTTCAAAACACTGACTGAAATAAATATTATCCCCGGATTACTATTACACTGACATAATAACTAACTTACATACATTAAAGCTAAATGTTTAAAAATAAATGTTTCTTTATCTTCTAGAAATTTTTCGAAACAGAACTCTGCGTTGTTATACAAAGAAATGAAAAAAATATTTCTACTGATACCACCATTCTTTCCTTTCTTCTCCAAAAAGCCTCCCTTTAAGAAAATCCGTCATGGGGGGGGTCAGCTTCCCTCACTTCTCTTTGGAGAAGACATTTCTCAGCACATGGTCTATCACCGATCACGATGGTACAATTCATGGTATATTTCATATTCAATCTATAGATATATATAAAAAAAGTTATATACATTTTATTCATAATTGTTTAAAACTAAAACAAATGCAAGACAAATTGTGTATCTTTCCTTTGCTCATTCTATTAGTTCCCCCCTCGACCCCCATATATCACTTAGTTAAATAAATTCGACCACACTATATTATTGAAATCCCATTCCGAATCAAACGTACACAAACACCATCACTCCACAGCAGATGATGCCAATCTCTAGGAGAAATTTAAAAATAAATGTTTCCTTACCATCTAGAACTTTTTTTCGAAACAGAACTCTGTGTTGTTATATAAAGAAAAGAAGAAAAATATTTCTACTGATCGCAGAACTCTTTCCTTTCTTCTCCAAAAGCCTCCCTTTAAGAAAATCCGTCATGATGGGGGTCAGCTTCCCTCACTTCTCAATGGAGTAGACATTTCTCAGCTCATGGTTTATCACCAATCACGATGTTACAACTCCTGGTATAACTCATATTCAATCTATAGATAAATATATAATGTTATATACATTTTATTTAGAATTATTTATAACTAAAACAAATGCAAGACAAATTATCTATCTTTTCTTCATCCATACTATTAGTTTTCTGCAGATTTTATTTGTAATTGTTTATTAACTAAAACTAATACAAGACATATAAAATGTTATATATATTTTATTTATAATTGATTACAACTAAAACAAATGCAAAGCAAATTATCTATCTTTTCTTTGTTCATTTTATTAGTTTTCCCAACATCGACCACATTATATACTTAGCTAAATAAATTCGATGTTGGGAAAATATATAAAATGAACATATAAAAACATATAATTAGCTAAATAATTCGACCACAATATATCACTTACCTAAATATATTCGACCACAACATATCATTTAGCTAAATAAATTCGACCACAGTATATCTTTCAGCTAAATAAATTCGACCACAATATAACAGCTAAATAAATTCGACTGCAATATATCACTTATCTAAATAAATTCGACCGCAATATATCACTTATCTAAATAAATTCGACCACAATATATCACTTAGCTAAATAAATTCGACCACACTACATTATTGAATTCCCATTCCAAATCAAACGTACACGAACACCATCACTCCACACCAGATGATGCCAATCCCTTGGAGAAATTTAAAAATAAATGTTTCCTTACCATCTAGAGCTTTTTTTCTGGAAACGGCAACAGCAAGAAATCGATAGCTCCGCGTTGGAAGAAGCCAGTTTCTTGCTAAACCCATCTGTTTCCATATTTGTATCATCGGAAGACAAATTATTTGCTGGTCAATCAATAACTAGTCGCTGATTTATTCATTTCTCCGTCTCTGATTCACAGGTCCAAAGAAGCGGAGACCATGTATCACCGGGCGCTCGAGTACGACGAAAGGAATCCTGACCTGCATTTTAACGTGAGTTTATCTTCTTTTTTTTCCTGTGACCCTCTTTTTTGATTCGATTTTTTAAAATATTTAAGACCCAAACGATGTTTGTTTCTTTCCGGAAAAAAGAGTGATAGTGTGAGGGACCGGCTACAAATTATAAAATTCTATTTTTCTGAGCGTGAAAGGACTGATAAATTTGTTTATATTACAAAAAAAAATGTGGAGGCTATGGAACGGAAATGACGTAAATAATGTAAGGAAGTTTTAGTCACGTGTGTCAGGTTTCCGTCTGTATGCTGAACTGTGCTAAAATTAGTATTTTGTATTCATACTGTTAGTTATTTGTTTATAATGCAATAAAAATCTGTATGCTAACGGAACGGAAATGACGTAAATAATGTAAGGAAGTTTTAGTCACGTGTGTCAGGTTTCCGTCTGTATGCTGAACTATGCTAAAATTAGTATTTTGTATTCATACTGTTAGTTATTTGTTTATATTACAATAAAAATCTGTATGCTGACGGAACGGAAATGACGTAACTAATGTAAGGAAGTTTTAGTCACGTGTGTCAGGTTACCCTCTGTGTGCTGAATTGTGCTAAAATTAAAATGTTGTATTCAAACAGTTAGGCTCATACTGTTGGGGCCTGATGGCTGAGTGGCTAGTTCTCTGGCGCTGGGTACAACAGGGTTCAGGTTCATGACGCATGGATATTTGTTAGTGGTTCGAAATTCGTTAAACTGTAGGTCCCGATCTAATTAGCCTAATGTGTGCACAAAGTTCATATGATTCTGCACGGCATGTTTATATATCGGCTACCATTAAGTAATCCCGGTATTGCTGTTCTAATATCATGGACATTCCTGTGCTAATATCATGGGTATTGCAGTTCTAATTCTAATAATATAATTTCATGGGTTATTGCTGTTAATAATGCAATGACATGGCAAAATTCTAATAATATAATGTCATGGGTAATGGTTACCGGCGGTTCCATGGATGTTTGCGAGTGTTTCGGAATCTACTTTAAACTGTAGGTCCCGGACTATCATGCTCGTAGATCGTTGTAGAGGTATTGTTACTCCGCGCCCGTAGCTTATCTTCAAGTTACACGCACCTCCTGGGTAGTGCGAAGTGAGTAACGTCGATGCAGTGCTTGCCTTAAGGCATCAAAGACCAGTGTCTAAGTGTTTGCCAGCTGCATTAGAAAAAAAATATCTTATGGGTTTTCTCTAGAAGACTTTAGAGAACTTAATTGTCCAAGTTTGAACATACTTTATATTATTTACTACCATATTTCACTTTCAAAGCATTAGCGTCCTTCCTTATTAAATAAATACTGATAGTTGGCAAGGGAAGTTAGTCATGTATGCGTTAACGTGCATGCAAATAGAAATCATTAAGAGATAAAAACATAGTTCAATAATTATTCTTGTGTGTGCTCTATTTTCAGCTAGGCGTAGTTCTGATGGATCAAGGACGCAACAATGAAGCTCTGGAACAGTTTAATAAGGCCTTAGATATAGAACCCGACCACGAAGTAATTATTACTACTTTTAATTTAATGCATGAGCTTATAAGTGTATATCTATTTGTTATCAAATTACTTGAAATACCTTAGTTGCAGTCTACGAGAAATTTTTATTCATATAAAAGTTCAAAATAAACATTTTTGGAAGAAAATCTGTTTTTAATGCAACAGTTATTATATTATTTAAACTGTTTTGTCTTTTATACGAACTGAAAGATCCAAAATGATTTACTTGATTTCAGATGAAATTACTCCGTTGTAGCCAACTACAGGGGAAAAACATTTGAAAATAATACAGAAGAAAAAAAAGTTTTGTTTGTCTACTTTATGACTGATTCTCCTTGGTCACATAAATAACTGCTGTTGGAATTTGTATGCTTTACTAAGCGACACTGGGTGGCGCTGTTATAAAAACCGGTTTGATTCGCAGATGAGCTGTTGCCACTGGAGTGTTAAAATCAACCCTGCATATATTATTTGTAAATACTAACTGTAGGTAAATAAATTAAACGTCAAAAAAATATCTGAATTGATTATTAAAGACTTATCTAACCAGAAACCTGCGGCTAATAAGATAAATTGAACCACTGAACGAAAGAAATGAAGATGATCGTAGCATCATCAAAGTAGCATCGTCGTAGCATCATAACAACATCAAAGCAGCAGTTCATTTCTTGTACATGTTGTTCAAAAATTGTAAAACATTTACAAGAAATGAACTGCTGCTTTGATGTTGTTATGACGCTACGACGATTCTACTTTGATGATGCTACGACTATCTTCATTTCTATCTTTTTTCTTTTTTCCAAAAATTGTAAAACATGTACATAATCACTGATACCTGTGCATTATTTATATGCTCCTTTAGAGTGCATAGTTAATGAAACAGTACCAGTGTTATAGTCAAACTTTTGTAATACACAGTGTTATAGTCAAACTTATAGTTAAACGTTTTGTTTTGTGGTCTTTTGGTTCTTTTTGTGTGGTCTTATTTCCTTTCATTCAACGTGCAGAAAACCGGATTCGCTATTTATGCTGTAAGTACGATGTGTATAACCTACGACAAACTTCATTTCGCGAGAGAAAAGTCAAACAACCCCAAATCGCATTGACCTTATTGGTTCCGCGAAATGAATTATAGAATGCTTCATGCAATTGGAATACGAAGGATAAATGTTGGATGTATCCACTACGATTAAAACATTATTTGAAGGGCAACTGTAATTGGCTATACGTTGAAGATAACTAAAGAAGCACGTTCAATAAGTCTCAAAGACATAAACTTTGATATATCCTAAAAAAAGAATTAAAAAGAATTAAGAGAAATGATGTTCCGATGAGTGAGCTATTGCTTAGATGTTGGTCATATAACAAAAGAGAGTAGTATAGAACAATAGTTGTAGTAAAAATAAGCAAACAAAATTTTAATTTTTCTTCTGCACTATTGTTAAATGTGTGTGTGTTTTTTTTTTTTTCATTGAGTTCATTTTCATTATCAAGGCAAGCATTTTAAACAACAGTGTACATGATACGCATTTTCCATAACAGTGTACTTGTTAAATATTTTGATAAAATAATAGTCATGATAACATTTAAATATATTTTTTAAAATATTTTTATACATTATACTCTGAAAATTACTGAATTAATCATTTAATAATAAAGTATTTCTTTATGAAATTACAAATTTTTATGATTGTAATTAATATAATTGAACTGAAAAGTTTTGTAAAAAGACAAAGAATTGAAAGATTGAAGATTAAAATTCATTATTTAATTAAATGAAGAGGATTGAAGATTAAAAACAATTGAAAATTAGCTATTACATTTAATAAGAGATTATTCATTATGATAATTACAGTATACACAAATTTTAAAAATAATTACTTAGATAATTTTAATTAAAACATTCAAAATGTAATATAATTCATTACAAATGTAATAATATCGACAAAAACCAGAATTAATGTAATAATATCTTCCAGATATTTAAAAATAAGTAAAAAATCACATTATGTAGCAATGATGATACTTATGAAGAATATTTCACTATTCTGATTCTGAATTTCTTTTAGAAAGCTTTAGAATTATCGGCCATGGTAATGCAAGATTCAGGAACCCCTAACCAGAAGCATTTAGCCAGACTTAGGTAAGACATTGCTCATTACACATTTTACCATATTGTTAATTTCAAATATTGAATTTATGTCGATGTTCTTTAATATGCTTTTATGTTCATCTAATACAGCCCGCCTCCAAATATATTGGATAAACATTTTAGTCAATTGTTTTATATTTTACTGATAATTTTTCAATTTTTAACATTATAGACAAAAAAAGATTTACTTACTAAAAAAATATTTTTTACGTTATAATAATAGTATAATTAACATAATGCAGTTTCACTTTAACGTAATACAGTTTTACATGCACTTTTTAGTCTTATTTTAGAAATCAGATTGTCGTCAATTATGGCGATTCAAAATGTTTTGAAAATAAACACGTTTTATTTGATGGAGCACGGTTTTGACCATGCTTATGGCACTAAAAAACACATGATAAAGAATAAATAAATATGTACAATGTTTTTAATTCAAATATGTCAGAAAGGAAATTAATATTCTAATCATTTTGCACTTGAACAAATTAACAGATTTGAATTTCTTAATGAAGTTAATACAAAAGTCTTAATATGTAAATGAGATAAAACATAATAAACAAACACAGCAGACATAATAATACGTTGAACATAATACATTTGAACACATTTGAATACTTTTGAACGCTTTTGAATACATTTGAACACATTTGAATACTTTTGAACACTTTTGAATACATTTGAACACATTTGAATACATTTGAACATAATAAATACATTTGAACGTAACAAATACAGCAGAAGGTGGTGGTATCAAAACCTGAATATTATTTTCCAGGCTGGAACGTATAGTAGATCGTGGGAAAGAAACCGAAAGAGTGTACATAAATTTAGGTCTGGTTGCTGTAGAGAACAGAAACTTCCAAAGTGCTGAAAAATGGTTCAGGAAAAGCTCTATTGGTAAGCATTCACTTTTTAATTACAGATTGTTAATATTACTGTTATTGAAAAGGTTTATATCATTATAATATGCTTAGACTTTTCGGATTAAACTTTAATTACTGTTGATGAAAAGATTTATATCATTAATTTAGTTTGTATCGAACAACTGAATTACTATAATTAAAGAGGTTTATATTACAATATATTTTGATTTATTACTATAAGTTAATAATGAAGCAGATTCACATAATTTTGTAAACAAAAGATATGTTAAATCTAAATAAACTATTGAAAACAACAAATACAATTGTCTTCTAAATAAATAAAATACTATAATTTTTTTTTTTACAAATTTCATAGCACTTACTATAGAGCAAATTTTTCACTTCCCACAATACGAGAAAAAAGTCCAATTTTTAATGAAATATTAAATTTCACTATTTTAGTGTGTCTCCGTTAATCCTCGTATTTTTGTTTCATTATCAGAAAAATCCCTCTTCCAGAGAAGCCCTGTACAATTTAGCTCTGCTGCTTTCTGAGCAGCTGAGAGAAGCCGAAGCGATCACTTTTCTCGACCAGCTACTTAAGGTATTCTCATTTCTTTCCTTCATTTTTTCAATTCCTTCTATTAGCCTCACACTCTCCCTATGTATGTCTTGTTCAAATTTTCAATCGTTCATAGAATATTTTTATTCATCCACTCAAGTTCAAATATATATTTTTTTAACTTGTAGTGGATGACACTGGATGTTAATACAGTTTTGTCAAATATTAATTCAGTAATTAAATTTAATTAATTAATTTTAGCTTTAAAAGGGAGAAAAATTCTCTTATATAAGATATAGGGATATAGAGCAGGATGTAAATTTAGGAATAAATAAAGTCAGTGGCGAAGAGTGCAGATCGCTGGAAAAAATTTATTTTTCAAATTTTTTTCATTCTGGGTTCTAGTCTGAGTCAAGGAGGAAACAAAATGGAAAATAAAACATGTGAATAAATGAGTGAGAGAGATGGAAAGTGTGTATTTGAGAGAGAAAGAGATTTTTTTCTAACTTAAACAAATGAATGAAAATTATTTATAAAGTACTTTTTGCAATATAGGGAAAAAAAATGTAGGAATTGACTTTAAAAAAAATAATAATACTTCTTAAACGTGTCTTCAGCTAAGTTTTATCTAAGTTATTTAACAATTTCGGTTCCCTTGTGGTTCGGGGATAAAATAGCCCTACTGTAGCCCATGCATGTCGTAAAAGGCGACTAAAATGGGTATACAGTGCTCATTTAAAAAAAGCATAAAACTAAAAGGAACTATAAAATTATTTACTGTACTTAGGATTATATTAGTATTACAGAAAAGTAATCCTAATATAATCCTAAGTAATCCTATTTTTGTCTCAATCACAATATATCCTCTAAATATACTAATTGTCACGTGTGGGTCCGGGTTAGAATAGCCCCATTGTAGTCCATGTTTGTTGTAAAAGGCAACTCAAATGGGTACCCAGTGCCAGGGGGTATAACCGGGTTGGATACAGACAGACTTCTCCCTTTGGGAGTCCCATGTCTTTCATGCCCCATTCCCCATGTCCTTTGAGTGCTCCATGTCTTTCAAAAAGAAATTTTATTTTTTAACCTTTACCATGATCACCTTTACCATGTTGCTGTCGGCCAAGTGGAAAAAGAAACAACCCCACAACTCCGGCGGATTAAAGGGCCACCAACTACAATTCGGAATGAAACCCTTAGAGCAGCATCTGGGGAGTTCGCTGCCTCCTCTTTAGATCTTCATGAAGGAAATTTCCGCCTTACAGGTTTATTGAATATAACTGTAGCTTAGATACGGAACCTATTCTTATACACTAATTTTTCAATTTTGTCAAATTTCAAACCAAACTTCGCTGTTTAGAAGTACTAACCATCAGATCGGAATTTTTATTGTTAATTCATTATTGTATAAATCCAATTGGTAATTGCTACATGAAATGTATCATGCAAATCATAATTAAGACCACTTGAATGGTTCATACAAAAAATTACAACACTATAGAAATCATTTTATTTTCTTTAACAATTACTACAAAGATATGTTATCAGTGGAATTGTTATTTACTATAGTAAAGACAACTTCGAAAAACAACATAACAAGATTAGAATGATAACATAATAACATTTAATATTATTTTATTATAAGCTTCCTTTCAGGAGAAAAAAATTCAATCCATGAACTTTTAAAAATTATAAAGAATCCACTTACATTATTATTACATTTATTGTATATTTTATATGCAATAAATGTAATAATAATTATGTACACTATTATTGTATATATATGTTGCCACTTATTGAAAAATTAGTTATGCTTTGAAGGAAAGCTTTTAGAAATTTGGCAACATAATAATTTATTTTTATTTTTCTAGAACTACCCTGGGCACATAAATGGTCTATTATTACTTGCTGATGTAAATGTTAACTATTTGAAGAATTTAGATACAGCTGAGGAGGTATGTGTCTGCATAATTGTGTGTTTTTACATAAATGTGTTAATAATAACATAATAATATAGTGTAATATTAATAATAATATAGTGTAATATTAATAATAATATAGTGCAATGTTAATAATAATATAGTGTAATAATAATAATAATAATATAATTAGTAATAACTTAATTATAGCATTTTTATTTTACCATTTGCATAATAAAAAAATTATGAAAATATAATTCTACAATTAGTTCTTCAATTTCTTAAATATGGATTTATTATACAATAATAGACTTTATTACATTTTAAATTCTGGTTACGAAAAACAAACAAACTATACTATGCATATATTCTTGAAAATAATGATTGTCAGTTTACTATACTGAAGGTTGAACTAATTTCTTACTAAAGGAACCATTTTCTTTTAAGAAACAATAAATGCTTTTTTTTTAAATTTTCATTTTAAAATATTCGTTATTTCTTGAATATTCACTCTTTTTGTGTTTTTTTATTTAGCATTATGTTTTAAATTATATGTTATGTTTCAGCATTATGTTTAGCAGTGTTAAATTGTAAAAGACAATTATGTCAAATAACCAGTTAATTTAAATTAACAACAATAAAAAAAAATATATTGTTACAAATAACATTTAACAAATCTTACATAATTACATATGTTCTTTTTTCTCTTTAAAAACTAATACATTTCTGCAATTATAAATAAGTTCCCAGTTAATCAAAAAACAAATGCTGACTTTCATTCACTTTAAAGTCATCAGGACATTTTGAATATAGCTGACAACATTAAAAATCAATCCCTTTAAACATTTGAATGTTAAATCCATTAAGTAAGGAATTCTTTTTTAGAAAATACCTCTAAAAGAAACAATAAAAAGAAATTTAATTTGAGTTTTAATTCTTAGTTTGATATAAACATTCAAAAAAATAATAATTTGCATTTCGAATTAAGCTTCTTTCAATATTTGACAATAATTAGTGCCTTAAAATTTATACATATCTGTTGACTATAAATAAATAAAATAATTAGAAGAATAATTAATTTAACTGCATCCCATTATTAGAGAGATTTTGCATACCTTATTTTGGACGTCCGTTAGCTTTTTCTCCCTAGCGCGCATGCTCATAGGAAACATTATTACAGATACGCATGCGTAATTTTCTATGAGTATGCGCGCTAGGGAGAAAAAGCTAACGGACGTCCAAAATACGGTATGCAAAAACTCTCTATTATCTCAGAACGTAACCCAAATAAAACTTTAGAAAAACAAAATTTTATATTTCCAATTAAACTTCTTTCAATATTTAACAATAACTAGTGCCTTAAAACGTATCCGTATCTGTTTACGATAGATAAATATAATAATTTGAAGCGTAATTAATCTAATTGCATCATTATCTCAGAATCTAATCCAGCCACTAACATATTAATCGAAACACTGCTTTAGCACAAACCGATGAGATTGAACATTAACCCACTTGAATATCAGGTTGTCTGCAAGTCCAGTCAAATGGAAAGTGTGAGAATCTGGAAATGGTAAATAAATGTCCAAAGTCATAAGCTGCCAAGCACTGATTCAGGTCATTTGAACAGGTCATTTGACTTTTAACTAGGAACAATATTATGATAAGCGACCAAAGCATTCTGAAAAAAGGAAAAAAGCATTTCAGAAAAGCGAGAAAAAAAGCATTTCGATATTGAATGTTAAGCCCTTGATTTTGGCATAAAAAGACAACTTCCTAATATACATTTACCAGATGCATTAAAGAAAAAATATATTGAATTTTTTGTTAAATGTTCATGATATGCAGTTAGCCCGGGAAACATTAAACCACTTGTGAGTTTATGAATATCAGGTTGGCTGCAAGTCCAATCAAATGGAAAGTGTGAGAATCTTGAAATGATAAATAAAGGGCTAAGGTCATAAACTGCCGTGCACTGATTCAGGTCATTTCAACAAAGGAAAAAGTAAGGATTTATTGGACTTGCAACTAGGGACAACATCGTCATAAAACACAAAACCATTTTGAAAAAGGTAAAACGCCTTTCGAAAAAGCGAAAGCAAACCATTTGATATTGAATGTTTTGTTAAATGTGTTCACGACATGCTGTTAGCACGTGTCAAAGATTGATTCAAAGTGGTGATAATATTCAGTCGAATAAAACTAGGAGAAAAAAAGCCATCAATGGCGAATGTGAGTGAAAGCGCTGTCAGAAAGATAAACGTGATATTGTCAGACCATGATATAGTCAATGGAAAATTGGCAATCGGTCAATTTGGACAGAATCAAAAGTATCGTCATCCTAAAGTATTGATAGGAAATGTGATCTAGGAGCCATTTTAGTGGAAATAAAAAGAAGTTTAATTTTAATAACTAGAATTTTAGATTATACGATATTACAAGAAAAAAAATTATACGATATTGCAAAACATTATAAAAAGGAAAAATTTCAAATATTACAAGATTTCTTATTTATAGATAGAAAAATTTCCCACTGACTATTTTATTTATTTTTTCTTTCAAAGCAGATTTGCACCGCATACATCTGACTAACACCCCTAACTATTAATCAATTCCGCCGTTTCCGCAATTAAACGAGTAGATGTAATAACATGGAATTTAATTATGGCCTTTCCGTAACATGATATTTAATTATGCTGGTGGAATCAATATTTTGGAAAAATATAATTCATTGTTCTCTTTTGACTTTAAGACTCCGTGTATCAATACTAATTTCAATTCATTAACATGAACGGGTCTTATTAGCCTAAAGTGTGCACAAAAGGACCGTAGATCTACAAACCAAACCAATAATTTTTTTAGCCACGTTGGAATAAGAACATTTAGACTAAATAATCTTTTTTTTTTTTTTGTTTTACATTATGCTGATAACCGAATCTTTGTCGAATAGAAATCAATCAATAGGTAATGTAAAAGAAGTTGTTAATAACGAAAGCAATTTTTGTGCTTAAAATGAGATAATTAATTTATAAAAAAAACTACCAGAATCATTCTAAGCTCAAAAGATGATGCAGAAATATCTTTCACGCTTTATTCCTAGTAGATATAGTGAAAACCTCTAATATATTTTTCACAATGTCCATGAAAATCGACTTTCACGATTTTAAAGTAAGTGTAACATTGTCTTCAACCAAATTTCATAGCACCGTTTTTAAAATACTTTATTCATTATTGTTTCAGTCTGTTTTGTTTATTTCTATGCAATGTTGATATTAATAAAAAATTTCTTTCTGACGTTTCCAATGCTGTTCATCAACTAAAAAACTTTAAAGTTGTAAAGTTATTGTTATATTTCTGATAATGAACTCAATCATCAACAGTAATATAACAACCTAGACTTCGAACTCACAGAGTAACGTTTCCGACGTACGGATGTGTTTATCCTAAGAGTAAACATAAGAACTTTCGTGTCGGATCATCTACCGAGATTCAAACTGAACTCGTTCAAATGAGGACTTTAGGCTGATCCAGATTATAAAACTAAGATTTGCAGCTCTAAACAATTTAATTTCAATGTTCGTAATTGGAAAATTATGTAATCATGTGTAAAATTATGTAAATTTAAATGTATCATGTAAATTTACTTGTAACAATTTGTAAATCATGCTAATTTTTTGTTTCTTCCAATCAGTGTTACATGAAAGTATTGCAGCTGGATGCTTCAAATCAGAAGGCCCATCACAATCTCTGTGTGGTGTACTTCGAACGTCAGGACTACGAAAAGGCGGAACACTGTTTCGTGAACATCCTATCAATGCATCCAGATGTGACATACATCCAGCATCATCTGGATGTGGTAAGGAACATCCTGAAGCAAGGTCAGAGCAACGTGTTTGGACATCTGGGTGGTCCCCAGTCTGTTAGCTGACCATCATGAAACATCACATCGATGGTAACATGAGCTTTGAAGATCCGACTTCCTAATAGTGCCGTAAAGGACAAATCGAAGAAGGATGTCTTTAAACAAAACAACTGAATGTTCAGGAAGACATCCAGATACTCTATGAAGAATATTTGAATTTATACGTTTAAATTCCAAAGTGCGCTTGTGTAATAAATATGAATAATCTGATTAGTGTTACCTACTGTAAAAAACAGTCTTTGGGTTGAAGAGTTGGTTTTCATTGTGTAGATAATTTACATATTTTGCTGATAAATAACAAATGACCCTGTATGCTTGTTTAAACAACGTTTTCTAATAAAACACAGTTCATTTGTAGCAGCATCAGACTTTTTAATACTTCTGCTTCAACTACAGAAAATATTTATTCAAGATATTGACTTGAACTAATTGAAATTTCATCAAAGTAATTTCAGTTTTCAAATCCTTATTTTTTAAATTATCACCTCATAAATGTGATTTATTTATTAATCCATCCATTATATTTTAATTACCAATTTTTTGTTGATAATATTTATTGGCTTCCAGTTAACCATCATAAAGAAATTCTCACTGTATACATGTGAAAATTTTTGGTATATTGGTCAAACTCTTTGAGGTGTTCATTTCTGAATGACTATAGCTGATTAATCTTATACTCAATTTGTATCTGTTGAATTGAAAATTAACTCTATATTCTGTTGTCAGGAAAATTAACTCTATTTATCAAAGATATCACGGAGGATATTAAAAGTGATAAAAGTGCTTTCTCTACTTGTGATGGAAATTGGAAAAGATAGTTGGTATATAAATGATCCCATGCTTAGATACTTCCCTTCTCAACTACAACAATGTCACAAAGTAAAAACTGCTGATTTGGCATCATGATGAAGAACTAAGCCACATTGCACTCTGACCGATATTTCCTTAGATGAAAATTTACCTTTTAGGAGTAATTTTGTTATTTTTATCTTTAAAATAATTTAATACTTGATGAAAAAATTGTAATGAATATGTTTACTATATAATTATATTCAATACTTTTACAATGATTTGTCAAAATATTTAGAATTTGTTTTTGTTGGCATAAAAAAGATGTTTTTAATTGTAACCTTCTTGTGGCATTTTTTCTAATGTAGAACTAATAATTACTTAAAACAGCTAATATTATATAATTACGTTAATTGCTTTTACAACGGTTTGCCAAAATATTTTGAATTTATTTTTGCTGGCATCCAAAAATTATTTTTAATTGAAACCTTCTTGTGAATTTTTTCTAATCTTGACTAACGATTACTTAAAGCAGCTAATATTATATAATTATGTTAATTTCTTTTACAAAGGTTTGCCAAAATATTTTGAATTTGCTTCTGTTAGCATCAAAAAAAATTGTTTTTAATTATAACCTTCTCATGAAATTTTTTTCTAATGTAGACTAAGGATTAATTAATCCTAATATTATCTTATTATATTAATTGCTTTTACAATAGTTTTCCAAAATATTTTGAATTTATTTTTTCTGACATCAAAAAAACAATTTTTTGATGCCAGCAAAAATAAATTCCAAATATTTATTTTTGCTGGCATCAAAAAAATTGTTTTTACTTGTAACCTTCTCATGGCATTTTTTCTGATGTAGAGTAATGATTACTTAAAACAGCTAATATTAAATAATTACGTTAATTGCTTTTACAACGGTTTGCCAAAATATTTTGATTTTATTTCTGCTGGCTTAAAAAAATTGCTTTTAATTGTAACCCTCTCATGGCATTTTTTCTAATGGTAACTAGCGATTACTTATAACAGCTAATATTAGCTGTTAGTACAAAAATGTAAACTAATTCTACTATATAACTGACTTCAAAGTGGTTTTTGTGTGATACAAATAATATTCTATAATATAATTTTAAAAACTTATCTACGAAAATCATCATTTTCATCTGATAAACTCCTCTTCCGCTATTATAGCAGTTTGTCACTATTATGCATTTTCTTTTTAATTTCGTCTTGAAAATTTTGCTATCTTTTATGTACATCTTTATTTGACACATACATTGAGGAATAAAATAAGATGCTTTGGAATTACAAATTGACTAAAAATCCTAAATACACTTCAATCTTACTAGTCGAACGATGTTTAATCATTATTTCCAATTTTCAAAAGTAGATTAATTGACAAATTTAAATTTTAATTAAAAAAATTTTTTATTTTATTTAAATCTAATTTAATTTTTATCCAAAAAGTAAAATTAGATTGATTTTAAATTAAATTAAATTAAATTCCAATTCAATTTTAATTAAAAATCGAAATTTTATTTTAAATTTTTAATTTATTTTAATTTAATTTCAATTAATTAAAATTAATAATTTTATTTTAATTTAAATATTTTATCCAAAAGATTTATTGTAATAATAAACATTTATATTTTGAGAGATAATATTATTACGATTATATCTATGCTTTCAATTTCTTTTTATATATATTTTAGGACATTAGTAACAAACAAATTTTCAATTTATTTTAGAATGCTAGTAAAAATCATATTTCACTAAATATTTTATTATTTGTTATACAAATGATTACGAAAATATGTTTCACCTACTATTTTATAAATTAAATTTCATTCAAAAAATTTGTAACGCTTCGCATTTATATTGAAAATACATGATAATATTTTAAATAGTAATAAAAAGGGATGACATTGATGGGTACCAAAACTTTGCTGACTGAAACCGAAAAGCTTTTCAGAAAATGTCAAGAACGAATTAATTACTTCAGGGACATTTTTTAAAAGGAAAAGAAAAATGATTTAAACTTTTTTTAACGCGGGCTTTTTTTTTCCCCCATAAGAAAACAATAAAAGTACAAAAAATAATCTCATGTAGAGTACTTAAAAAACAATCGCATATTGCTTCTATGGTATAATTATGTATAAATTAAGATTTTATGCATTCAATACGCAGTGATTCTTTATATATATATATATTTTTTTTTTGTAAATGCAGAGAGATCACCTTGGCAAAATTGTGTCATAATTTTTTGGGCCAACATATTTATTTCTTTGTTAATTAGAATAATTTTAATTTAGGATATACATACATATATATATATATATGTCCCTGAAGAGATTACGTCAGCTTTGATTTCTCTCTTAATGTGTCAAAACATTGATTTTAAATTTTCTAAGTCGTAAAATAAACATACTTATGTATAAAACCATTACTTTTTATGTGACTGTTTATTCATTGCTTCCCTGTCTTTGTATTTATGAATAAAGATTAAATGTTCATTTTGTTTGAATCACATAGCGAACTGTATATATGAAGCACAATTTAAATGTAAATTTTCTTTGAAAGTCATTTTAAATAATACTATATGCTTATAAAATTACATATAAATAAATATATATTTCACTTCAGTTTCACTTTGTTCTCATTTCCATGAAACAAAATTTACAACACTTTAAAAACAAACAAATATTACAAACAACACCAAAAATTATGCAACATAACACAGGTACGCAGTTCTCATATCATAGAAAAGTGCAGTAAAATATTTATTTGCAATATTATAGTATTTATTTGCAATCTTATAGTACTTTAATATTTGCAATATTATAGCACTTTAATATTTGCAATATTAATATAGTTCAATGATTAAAATGATCATGAACTATAATATAGTTCAATGATTTAGATGACCATGAACTATAATATACTTCAATAATTTAAATGATCATGAACTATAATACAGCTCAATGATTTAAAGGATCATTAACTATAATATAATTCCATGATTTAAATGATCATGAACTATTGTATAATTCAGTGATTTAGATGACCATGAACATAATGAATATGACCATGAATATAATATAGTTCAATAATTTAAATGATCATGAACTATAATATAGTTCAATGATTTAGATGACCATGAACTATAATATAGTTCAATGATTTAGGTGATCATGAACTATAATATAATTTCATGATTTAAATTATCATGAACTATAATATAATTCCGTTATTTAAATGATCATGAACTATAATATAGTTCAGTGATTTAAATGATCATGAACTGTAATATAGTTCAATGATTTAGATGACCATGAACTATAATATAGTTCAATAATTTAAATGATCATGAACTATAATATAGCTCAATGATTTAAAGGATCATTAACTATAATATAATTCCATGATTTAAATGATCATGAACTATTGTATAATTCAGTGATTTAGATGACCATGAACATAATGAATATGACCATGAATATAATATAGTTCAATAATTTAAATGATCATGAACTATAATATAGTTCAATGATTTAGATGACCATGAACTATAATATAGTTCAATGATTTAGGTGATCATGAACTATAATATAATTTCATGATTTAAATTATCATGAACTATAATATAATTCCGTTATTTAAATGATCATGAACTATAATATAGTTCAGTGATTTAAATGATCATGAACTGTAATATAGTTCAATGATTTAAATGTTGAATTTTCTCTTTGTTTTATGATGTTTTTAATCAGAAACATATTAGTATTGATAAAGAGAATTAGACTTTCCATGTTTGCTGTCAATTCCAAAAGTTAATTTCTGCTTAGATAGAACTTCAGCGTACTGATTATTCTCATAAAGACGAAAATCTAAATAGCTTTTCATGGTCTTTTAAATATTTTGAGCAATCTTTCAGCCAGTCATCTTTGCTGCTTACTACAAAGCAGCTTATTTAACAGGATTAACATCCACAATATAAATTATAATAATCCCTCAACAAACATAGAATATATGGACAGCGAATTTACATAGGATCGCATAACATCTGCTTTACGTAATAGGATTTATCTCATAAGAGCATTAAAGATTATTTCTAATCTCCCGATTCCTAAAATAACACTCTCTGCTTTCCATCGCTAATTTTTAAAGATTAATCTTCAGCATACTTTCATATACTTATGATATAAACTTCCTTTATCACGTATCATTTTTGAAGATAAGCCTTTTGGGTATTTTACATATAATTAAAGTTTAATTTTTAGTCATTTGCTGAAAATTCTACATGTTAAAGAAATTAGGTAAATGGGAGAGAAAAGAGAGCTTGTTTAATAAATTTAATTACAAACTATTCGTTAGTTTCGTTTAAAAGACTTAAAAGCTAATTTATAAAATATTTAGTATAATTTGTTGTTGTTGTTTCTTATCCCACTTGGCTGGCCAAGCCCACGAGCCCATATGGACTCATGATTGAAGGGGAAGGAAGCAGCTTCTGTTGTGATGGAGCACCCGTAGGTAGAAGCCTGACTTTTGCTCCGTGACGCTCTTACAGTCATAGAAGACCGGGACCTACGGCTTAAAGTGGATTCCGAACCACTACAAACATCCATGGCACCGCCGGGATTCGAACCCGAAACCAGTGGCACCGAGCGCCAGAGCGCTAGACACTCGGCCATTCAGGTCCCAAATTTGCCAACGGCACGCAGTGTTCCCAGGTGGTCACCCACCCAAGTACTGACCGCGCCCAATGATGCTTAATTTCGGTGATCTAACGAGAACCGGTATATTCAGCATGGTACGGCCGTTGGCTTAGTATAATTTAACTACCATATTTCGAAAAGGCAAAATGTGTTAAAATATAAAAAAAAAAGTTTGTTATTACGTTACACACATTGCCTTATTAGCTTGCTGATCAAAGTTGTAATAAATCTTCAGCATATTTTTAAGTTTAGTTTATTTACTTATATTATTATGGATTGGAGTTATTTGTTGTAGTTTTTCGTTGAACATCTAGGGACATATACACCAGCATTAGCATATACATATATGCATGCAGGCCAACATAATCACATGCATATATATATATATATATATATATATATTTATAAAGAGAGAATGAGAGAGACAGAAACAAACATATACATGCATATATACATAGTTCAGTGAATTAAATGATCACGAACTGTAACATAGTTCAGTGATTAAAATGATCATTAACTGTAATGTAGTTCAGGGATTTAGATGATCATGAACTGTAATATAATTTAGTGATTTAAATTATCATCAACTTTAACATAGTTCAGTGATTTAAATGATAATGAACTGTAACATAGCTCAGTGATTTAAATGATCATGAACTGTTAATATAATTTAATGATTTAAATTATCATGAACTGTAATATAGTTCAGTGATTTAAATGATCATGAACTGTGTTGTTGTTGTTGTTGTTGTTGTTTCTTATCCCACTTGGCTGGCCAAGCCCATATGGACTCATGATTGAAGGGGAAGGAAGCAGCTTCTGTTGTGATGGAGCACCCGTAGGTAGAAGCCTGACTTTTGCTCCGTGACGCTCTTACAGTCATAGAAGACCGGGACCTACGGCTTAAAGTGGATTCCGAACCACTACAAACATCCATGGCACCGCCGGGATTCGAACCCGAAACCTGTGGCACCGAGCGCCAGAGCGCTAGACACTCGGCCCTTCAGGTCCCAAATTTTCCAACGTCATGAACTGTTAATATAATTTAGTGATTTAAATTATCATGTACTGTAATATAGTTCAGTGATTTAAATGATCATGAACTGTAGTATAGTTCAGTGATTTAGATGATCATGAACAGCAATATAATTTAGTGATTCAAATTATCATCAACTGCAATAGAGTTCAGTGATTTAAATGATCATGAACTCTAATATAGTTCAGTGATTCAGATGATCGTGAACTGTAATATAATTTAGTGATTTAAATTATCATTAACTTTAACATAGTTCAGTGATTTAAATGATAATGAACTGTAACAGAGTTCAGTGATTTAAATGATCATGAACTGTTAATATAATTTAGTGATTTAAATTATCATGAACTGTAATATAGTTCAGTGATTTAAATTATCATGAACTGTAATATAGTTCAATAATTTAAATGATGAATTTTCATTTTATTTTATGATGATTTTTATCAGAAACATATTACTTCGGATAAAGAGAATTAGACTTTCTCTGTGTGTTGTAAATTCCAAAAGTTGAATGATTATTTTCATAAGTCGAAAATCTAAATAGCTTTGAATAGTCTTTTATTGATTTGGAGCAATCTTTCAGCCAATAATCTTTACTGCTTAATACAAAGCAGCTTATTGAACAGGATTAACATCCACAATATAAATTATAATAATCCCTCAACAAACATAGAATATCTGAATAGCGAATTAACATAGGATCGCATAACAGCTGCTTTACGTGATAGGATTTATCTCTTTAATGCTTTTGATTAAGATTATCTTTAATCTTTCGATTCCTAAAATAACACTCTCTGCTTTCCATCGCTAATTTTTAAAGTTTAATCTTCTGCATACTATCCTATACGTAAGTTATACCCTTCCTTTATCGCGTATGATTTTTAAAGATAAACCTTTTAGGTACTTTATGTGTAATTAAAGTTTAAGTTTTAGTCATTTGATGAAAATTCTGCATGTTAAGGACATTAGATAAATGAGACAGAAAAGAGAGCTTATATAATAAATTTAATTACAAACCATTGGTTCGTTTCTTTTAAAAGATTAAAAGCAGATTTCTGAAACTTGTATTAGAATTTAACGACCAAATTTCTAAGATGTAAAATGTGTTTGAATATAAAAATGTCGTGTTATTAGATTACGGATATTGTTTTATTATTACCTTACTGACCAATATTGTTATAAATCTTTAATATATTTTTAAGTTTAGTTTATTTGCCTATATTATTATAGAGAGATGTTTGTTGTAGTTTTTTTTGTTGAACACCTATGGGCATACACACCAGCAGACAGCCATGTATCCACAAACATTAGACATATACATATATATATATATATATAGATAAACATAATCATATGAATACATACACATATATAGACAGACATACACATATGGATAGACACACACACATACACTTTACACTTACATATGCAGGCAATATAGAGACACAGACAGACAAACACGTATATACAGGCAAACGAATAGACACACATATTCAAACCGACAACATACAGAGATGCATACAGATAAATTGACAGACACAACATTGATTCAATCTTGAGATTTCAAGGAAAACTCTTGAGTGTAACAGCTTGCACTGTGTCACATAAAAGAAAATCCGAAAAACTAAACCAGCGGAACGTTTATATTTGATGTTTCGCTTTTTATACCGTCTTCTTGATTCTAAAAGCAGTGCCTGCAATGCGCTTTTGTTGTAGATTTCAACTTTTAGTCCTTTACACCCAACTTTTGCTCTTTATAACTGATATGAGTTTTAAGCTGAATCAAAAACAATAAAAACTTAATCATTTCTTGAGTTTTTCAATGTTAGTATAAAACTTTTGCTTTATTAGGTTCAATTCACTGTATTTTTGAATTTCAAATTATGTTCAGACAATTTGAAAAAATTATTTATTATAGTTCAATTATTTAAATAAAGAATTTTCTTCTTACTTTATGATGTTTTAATTAGAAATATATTACTTTTGATAAAGAGAATTAGAATTTCCATGTTTAATTTCAATTCTTAAAGTTCATTTTCGCTTAGACTTCAGCGTAATGATTATTTTCATAAAATCGAAAATCTGAATAGCTTAGAATAGTCTTTTACGGATTTTGAGCAATCTTTCAGCCAATAATCTTTGCTGCTTAATACAAAGCAGCTTATTGAACAGGATTAACATGCACAATATAAACTATAATAATCCCTCACCAAACATAGAATATGTGGACAGTGAATTTACATAGGATCGCATAACAGCTGCTTTACTTAATAGGATTTATCTCATAAGAGCATTAAAGATTATCTTCTAATCTTCCGATTCCTAAAATAACACTCTCTGTTTTCCATCACTAATTTTTAAAGATTAATCTTCAGCATACTTTCTTATACTTACGTTATACACTTCCTTTATAGCTTATCACTTTTAAAGATAAACCCGTTAGGTACTTTACGTATAATTAAAGTTTAATTTTTAGTCATTTGCTGTAAATTCTGCATGTTAAGGAAATTAGATTATGAGAGAGAAAAGAGAATTTGCTTAATAAATTTAATTACAAACTATTCGTTCGTTTCGTTTAAAAGACTTAAGAGCGAATTTCTAAAATATTTATTAGAGCTTAAGTATCACATTTTGAAAATACAAAATGATTTAGAATATAGAAATGTCTTGTTATTATATTAGAGATAGAGAGATGTCTTGTTAGATATTAGATCGTCTTATTATTACCTAACTGGTGAATGTTGTTTTAAACCTACAACCTTTTTTTAAGTATAGTTTATTTACATATATTAGTATGAACTGGTGCAATTTGTTGAACTTTGTTTTTGAACAACTATGGGCATGACACAAATAGACAGACACGCACTCAAAAACATATATATTTATGCATACAGGCAAACATAATCATATATATATGTATATATGTACATATATAGACAAACACATGCATACATACACGAAGATATACATATACAGACAGACACACACACATACTGACAGACAATATAGAGACAGAGACATACATACACATATATACAGGCAGACGGGCTTGATGGCCCAGTGGCTTTCGCTCTGACACTCGGCATCACAGGCTTCAGGCTCGAATCCTGACTGTACCATGGATGTTTGTAGTGGTTCAGAATCCACTTTAAATCGTAGCGCCTGGTCTAATAGGATCGTAGAGCATTGCGGGAGTAGTGTTACTCGTGTCCGTAGCATTTCCTTAAGCTGCACGTGACCCCTGGATAGTGCTAAATGAGTAACAGCGGTGCAACCCTGAGGTGCTGTCTTATATTTCCAGCAGCATTAGAAAACAAAAATATATAATTAATTATTACAATTTGAGGATTTAAATGATGACTTTGTTTTTACTTTATGATGTTTCTAATTAGAAACATATTACTTTTGATAAAGAGAATTAGACTTTCCATGTTCATTTTCAATTCCAAAAGTTAATTGTCGCCTAGATAAAACGTCGACATAATGATTATTTTCATGAAGTCGAAAATCTAAATAGCTTTCAATAGTCTTTTACGGATTTCGAGCAATCTTTCAGCCAATAATCTTTGCTGCTTAATACAAAGCAGCTTATTTAACAGGATTAGCATCCACAGTATAAATTATAATAATCCCTCAACAAGCATAGAATATCTAGACAGCGAATTTGCATAGGATCACATAACAGCTGCTTTACGTAATAGGATTTATCTCATAAGAGCATTAAATATTATCTTTAATCTTCCGATTCCTAAAATAACACTCTCTGCTTCCTATCACTGATTTTTAAAGATTAATCTCTTGCATACTGTCCTATACTTAGGTTATTATACGTTACATGGGATTTTTAAAGATAAACCTTTTGGGTACTTTACGTATAATTAAGGTTTAATTTTTAGTTATTTTCAGAAAATTCTGCATGTTAAGAGAATTAGGTAAATGAGAGGAAAAGAAGAGCTTGTTTAATAAATTTAATTACAAATTGATCATTCGTTTCGTTTAAAAGACTTAAAAGCGATTTCTGAAATGTTCATTAGAATTTAACTAACACTTTTCGGAAATACAAGATGTGTCAGAATATAAAATTGTCTTCTTATTACATAAGAGACATAGTCTTATTCTTACTAGTCAATGTTATTATAAATCTCCTATATATTTTTAAGTTTAGTTTATTTACCTATATTATTATAGATTGGAGCTAATTGTTGTAGTTCTTTTGTTGAATTTCTATGGGCATACACACAAACAGACAGCCATGCACAAACAGACGTATACACATATATGCATACAGACAAACATAATATACATACATATACAGGGTGTTATCAAAATAGTGGAAACACCATAAATTTAGATAGAATCGTTTATTAGTATGGTGTAGGACCGCCTTTGGCATGTAATACAGCTTGGATTTGCTTAGGAATCGATTCATACAAATTCTGAATAGTGTTTAAAGGAATATTGTAATATTCTTAATGGAGATATTGTGAAAGTTCTGAAAGAGATGCCGGTGGAGGATATTGATTCCGTATTGCACGCTCTAAAATAGACCATAACGGTTCAATGATATTAAGGTCGGGTGACTGTGTGAGTCAAGGTAGATGTTTAACTTCATCCTCGTGTTATAAATCCATGACTGGGCAAGTCCCGCTGCATGGGTGGGTGCAATGTCATACTGAAAAATTCCATCTCCTGCATGAAACAAAGTTTGCATCTTACGATGGATCTGGTCCGCTAAAATGTGTCTATATTTCTATCCAGTGATCCTTCCTTTCAGGGTTACGATTGGTCCAGCAGGAAACCACAACACGGCTGCCCATATCATGACAGATCTACCTCCATACTTGACAGTTGGAAGGAGATAATCACGATCATACGCTTGTGCAGTTGTCCTCCAAACGTACACCCGTCCTGTTATAAGGAGAAGTGTGAAAGACGATTCTTTAGATCATATTACTTTCTTCCACTTATCAATCGACCGGGTTTTGTGAGTGTGGCACCACTGTAGACGAGTGTGCACTACTGTAATTTGGCATTAACGCCTATTACAAGCGGCTTGGGAATTGCTGCTCTGGCGTAATTGTCTTGTTTATGAAGTTGCCTTATAACTGTAATGATTGACACTGGAGAATCCAAATTCTGATTGAGCTCTGTGGTCACTTTTACTGCAGTTGTTCGCTTTTGCGACATTACAATCCGCTTCAATACCCGTTGGTCTCTTTCACTGAGTTTCTCTTTCCGTCTATTCTTTTGCTTTGTCTAGCTTATCTTGCCACACTCTGTGTATTCTGTCATGACTTTAAAAACCATACTGGAAAAATTCTATATTAAATTTTGAGAAAAAAGAGTTCAGAAAGGAGATCCTCAGAGAAATAAGGTAGTTGCTCAGAGCTTCAAGTTGTTATACTAGGAGAAACCAAAATAGGTTCACTAAATTTGTATTTTAACTGCAAACTGATCGATAAACATCATAGCCAATGAACAACGCTAAATTCCTAATGGGTAATCAACATGGAGATTTACTGGAAATTTTTCAATAAAAATTGTAGTTATAAAATACCCTTTAATTTTTTCCATTACAGAAAGCATGATTTATCTTTTTCAAACATTATTTATTTTTCTTTCAAACGATATCCATTTAAACAAATTTAATTCCTTAAGGAGCTTTTTGTTGGTGAATATAAAGCACTTTATTTATTTATTTAATTATTTTTTTGGTTTAAATTTTTTTTTCATCGAATGTTAAATGATATTTTAATTATATGAGCAGTAATTAAATAGTAAAACGCATTATTTTTTTTCAAAGCTAAAAGCTTTCAGATAATATTTTTAAAAAATAAAATAATTTCTTTTAAAATTGTTTCGAAATGTTAAATGTTAATGTCCTTTTAAAATTAATTCGAATTGAAAACAATGTGAGAATGGGTGAATTTTAATGGCACTTATTTAATTCAATAGTGATAACATTATACAATAAGTAAGAGGGATTTATTATTAACTTTTCAGTAAACAAATTATATTTAATGGTTTATAAACAATTTTAGAAATTGAACTTAAAAGTTTTTTAAATATTAATATAAATAAGAACTTTGATAAATTTAATTAACCGTAATTTTTTATTTAAAATTTATTCTACAAGATTTAATAAAAATACATTTCATTTTTAAATACTAACCACTACATAACATAGCTTATAAATATATCTTATTATTTTACTAGCTGATTTATTTTAGTATTTTAATTGTTCTTTTATTGCAAATATTTTGAAATTAATAGTTATATAATTTCCTAAAGTAGTATTTTAGTAGCAAGTTGCTACTTAGTTATTGCAAGCATTAAATTTTGAAAACGGTTTCTTTTAAATTCGAAATAAAAAGAATTTTTATCCTTCGAAATGCAGACGATATTTTATAGAATCGAATTGAAATATTTTATAACATCAATAAAAATGAAAATCTTAATATAAATCATATTAAATTTTAAAAAGTGTTTATTTGGTTATTTCTTATAAAAATGTTTCATATTCGATTGAAATAAAATACATGTACTAATTATGTAAACCACGCATATAAAATAATAAAAGAAATTAAATGTATATTTGTATTTCATAGACTAACTTAAAATCTATCATTAAGAAGCCTTTTTCTTCTCTTTTCTGTTCTGAAGCTTTGCTTAGTCAAAACTCACGATAAAATCCTAAAAAGAGTTATTTGTCAATTTATCACTTACTACATTCTTATACCATGCTGAATATACCGGTTCTCGTTAGATCACCGAAGTCAAGCATCATTGGGCGCGGTCAGTACTTGGGTGGGTGACCACCTGGGAACACCGCGTGCCGTTGGCATTCACAAATTTGGGACCTGAATGGCCGAGTGTCTAGCGCTCTGGCGCTTCGTGCCACAGGTTTCGGGTTCGAATCCCGGCGGTGCCATGGATGTTTGTAGTGGTTCGGAATCCACTTTAAGCTGTAGGTCCCGGTCTCCCATGACTGTAAGAGCGTCACAGAGCCAAAGTCAGACTTCTACCTACGGGTGCTCCATCACAACAGAAGCTGCTTCCTTCCCCTTCGTGAGTACGTATGGGCTCGTGGGCTCGGCCAGCCAAGTGGGATAAGAAACAACAACAACAACACATTCTTATGGCGATAATTGTATTTTAATGTGAGACGCTTACGTAAGTTGTCCTATTGTCTATTGAGTTTTCATGTCCATCAAAGCTATGATTGCAAATCCTGTATTTTACTGCATGTTAGCTGAGTGTTCTATAACATAGTTAGAGAATTTATATATTTGCATATAAAATTTAAGCATATAAGCGTGTATCACACACTCGTATTTAGGACAAATCCTATATAAAGAACAAACATACACAAAACATTCAAAAAAGGAAAAATTCATTAAAAAATAAAATTTTAATGAATAAAATTTAATGTTAATGATTAAATATTAAAATTACTTCTATTTATTCAAAACACTTCAGAAATTATTTTTCTCCCATATTAAATGATTTTGTATGAATCCTTCTTACTTGATGGCTTCCAAGTTTTAAACATAATCAAAGATCGAACTATGAATTATATATACACATTTATCACATAGATGCATATAATAAGTGCATACACATGTATCTTACAAATGCAGAAACTACATATATATTCGCTTACACGCAGATAAAAACACATACAGTTAAACATCACATTATTTATATATATATATATTTAATGACAGAATGATTAATTATTTAAATTGCAAAATCTGGATTTGGGTTTTAAAATGGGAAATTTGGATTGCCAACTCTATCTTCTTTAATTTCTGTGTTTAGAAATCAACTGTAAATATATTATTTATTCTCATATCTACAAAAACATTTATAGTTTAAATATTTATATAGAAACATTAAAAACAAAGTAATAACAGCATTAAGCTAAATAAAATACAATATCGGAATAAAAAGTTCTGTAAAAAAACCCAAACTACTTCAAATGGTCTTCTTAAAAACATAATATCGAAAAAAAATCAACTTCCTTAGAGCAAAACACTATTATCTGAACATTTAATAGCAGCATAAATGGCTAACACATTGGCTATCAAGACATAATGGTTATCCAGCTTTAACAACACAAATATATTTTTTTTATCTCCACTGATGAAAAAGTTCTTAAAAATGTTAAAATCGCATTGCAGAAGAAAAACAAAAGATGTAGGGATCAATAATTCGACGCCTTTGAAAATACTTTTGCGATAGATTTAGGTTTAACGAGAGATGAGAGATAATTTCCAATCCTTCGACTGAAAGGATGACAGCACAAAGTTTTCTGCAGCAAGTTGGCTTTTATAAAGCTAATCACATGATGGCAGATTGCACGTCTTCAGGCAAGCGTGCTAAATCCTTCAATTGCCATGGAGGCTGTCATTCGATTTCATGAAAGGACCTTCGGCATTTTCGGAAAACCGATAGAGCCCTTCCTAATCCGATAAATAGGCTCTCGGAGAGCGCGTTTTCTTTTCCGGGATTTTAAGTCCTCCTTCCTGGAGTTAAAACTCGGAGCAGTTTGGCTTTTCGGAGAACAGAAAGGAAGAGGTTTATCGGATTATGAGTAAATGGCAACGTGGGCTTTAATGATGAATCTTTTAAACGGGGGTTAAATATTTCTATTTGTTTAAAATTTTTCGAGAAAAGAAATTTTATTTTAAGTTCATTTATTTACTGAAACTGTTTTATTATATGGAAAAAAGAAAGAATGTTGTTTTATATTTATAGCAAGGCCACTATTAACAAAAAAAAGGCTTCAAAATATTTATCATTTAATTGCGATGTAATTCGCTTCTCTGGTCTTTTTTTTTTTATTTTGTGCAGCAACTCAAAATTTTCATAGTATGTCATGGACTTTACCCGACATCAGGAAACGAAATTACTGTTTTACCGAATCCCCACTCGTGGCTCAGTGGTAACGTATGCACCTGGTGAGCATTAAGGCTGATGTTCCATCCGCTGGTGGCTTTGTTTCAAAAAACGGAGGGACTGGATGGCGTCTGTGGTGTTCAACATCTTGCCTCTTTAGTCGGATTACTTCTACTACTATTAAGCAACCCAACATCAATGTACCTAGAGCTGATTTTCCCCTTTACAGTTCGGGAATGATGTGGTCGAGACTTTTTATTAAGATCTGTGGCGCTCTACGGTCATAGGAGACCGAGGCCTGCTACTTAAAGTGGATTCCGAACAACTACAAGCATCCATGGTACCGTCGGGCTTTGAACCTCAAACATGTGGTACCGAGCTCTAGAACACTAGCCACTCGGACATCAGGACTATTTCCTTAGTCGGATTCTCTGGTGAGAGATTTCCTGGTGATCCCAGTGTTTCACTTAAGCCCAACAGGAATAGCCCACCAATAGGTCACGACGGAAATAATTGCCTTCAAGGAGGACTTTTGAGAGTAGGGTTCCTGCATTTGAGAAGATACGACACGCCACAATACCAAGTAATCTAATCCAGCTATCGATGCAATTCACTAACGCATTTCCATTATTTTTTGGGTTTGGTTATAAAAAAGGATATTATGAATTAATAAAATGTATGTATGAATATGAATGAATTTAATATGAATTTATCTATCGAATATCTACAAAAACATTTATAGTTTAAATATTTATATAGAAACATTAGCAACGAAACAATAACAGAATTAAACTAAATAAGATAAAATATCGGGAAGTTCTGCAAAGAAAAAGTTCTGTAAAAAAATCAAAGACTTCAAATGATCTGCTTAAAAACATAATATCGAAAAAAGCCAACTTCCTTAAAGCAAAACATTATTTTCTGAACATTTAATAGCAGCATAAATGGCTAACACTCATCCAGATTTAACATCACAAATATATATATTTTTTTATCTTCACTGAGGAAGAAGTTGTTAAAAATGTTAAAATCCCATTGTAGCAAAAAAAGAAAGATATATGGATCAATATTTCGACGCCTTTGAAATTACTTTTGCGATAGATTTAGGGTTCATGAGAGATGAGAGATAATTTCCAATCCTTCAACTGAAAGGATGGCAGCACACAGTCTTCGGCAGAGAGTTGGCTTTTATGAAGCTAATCACACGATGACAGATTGCGCGTCTTCAGGGAAGCGTGCCAAATCCTTCAATTGCCATGGATGCTGTTATTCGATTTCATTAAAAGACCTTCGGCATTTTCAGAAAACCGATAGAGCCCTTCCTAATCTGATAAATAGACTCTCGGAGACCGTGTTTTCTTTTCCGGGATTTTATGTCCTCCTTTCTGGAGGAGCAGTTTGGCTTTTCGGAGAACAGAATGGGAGAGGTTTATCGGATTATGAGTTAATGGCAGCGTGAGCTTTAATGATGAATCTTTTTAAATGGAGGTTAAATATATCTATTTATTTAATATATTTCGAGAAAAGAAATTTTATTTTAAGTTCATTTATATACTAAAAACTATTTTATTTTATCAAAAAAATATTTATATTTTAAAAACATTTATTAAAAAGATTTTTTGATTACTACTAACAAAGGACAACGTCAACATTTTTATCATTTAATAACGATGTAGTTCTCTTTCCTGGTCGAATTTTTTTATTTTGTCTTTCATCTCCTAATTTTCATAGTATACCAAGAACTTGACTGGATGACACGAAAGGAAATTGTTTTTTCTTAAAGACTTTTAAAGGTGCTGTGTATAGAAAAAGAAGCGTTCACATACAATAACACAACTCCGACTGAATCTTTTTGTTTACTAAAAACATAGACAGCAGTAAGCATAATAGTGAATTTGAACCTTAGCTAATGTTGCGGTTGCCATCGCTAAGCACACAGAAAGTAATCATGTATGTTTCTGTTGAATATCGGTGAGTCATGTATTTTATTTAAGTACAGTAGGCATAGCCCACAGATAGGTCTTGACGGAAGAAATTGCCTTCTAGGAAGGCTATTGAGAGTAGTTATCCTGCATTTGAGAAGATACGACATGTCCTACCACCAGGTAATCTAACTATTGATGCAAGATGCTTTAAACACTTTGTCATTATTTTTTGGGTTACAAAAATGATATTATTAATAAATAAAATATATGTATGCATAAGAATTAATCTCATATGAATATACTTATTTCAGTTCTACAAAAACATTTGTGGTTTAAAAATTTATATAGAAACATTAACAACAAAATATTAACAGTATTTAATTAAATAAATTACAATATTGGGAATAAAAAGTTCTGTCAGAAAAAATCAAACTTCAAATGGTCTTCTGAAAAACATAATATCAAAAAAAAAATTAACTTCCTTACAGCAAAAGACTATTATCTGTACATTTAATAGCACCATAAATGGCTAACACTCTTCCAGATTTCACAACACAGATATATTATTTTTACCTCCTCTGAGTAAAATGTTGTTAAAAATGTTAAGTTTCCATTGTGCAAAATAAAAAGGGATGGATCACTATATTCGACGCCTTTGAAATTACTTTTGCAGTAGATTTAGGGTTAATGAGAAATGAGAGATAATTTGCTGTCCTTGAACTTCGTTAGCAGCACAAACTCCTCAGCAGCAAGTTGGCTTTTTTGAAGCTAATAAAATAAATAATGAAGCTAGAAAAAGAGGCGTTCACATACAATAACACAATTGCGACAGAATCCTTTTTTTTTTATTGAAAGCATTGACAGCGATAAACATAATAGTGTACTTGAACCTTAGCTACTGTTGCACATGGCATCTCAAAGCCCCTATCAAGGAATCATATATATTTCTGTTTAATATCGGTGGGCCTTATGTTCCACATAAGTTTAGCTAAAATAGCCATTAGATGGGTGACGATGGAAGCACATTGGCTTTTGGGAAAACATTTGAGATTAGGTGTTCTGCATTTAAAAAAATGCGATACATCGATAGTTGGATTAACACCATTTAATCTAACTATCGCTTATCCAGGTATCTAACTAACTACGCTTTAAACACATTTCCATTATTTTTTTGGTTATAAAAAAGTTATTATTAATAAACAAAGTGTGTGTATGAATAAGAATGAATCTCAAATGAATCCACATATCTCATTTCTACAAAAAGATTTATAGTTCAAATATTTGTATAGAAGCATTAGCAACGAAATAATAACATTATTAAATTAAATAAGATGCAATATCGGGAATAAAAAGTTCTGTAAAAAAAACCAAACAACTTCAAATGATCTTTTTAAAAGCATAATATCGAAAAAAAATCATCTTTCTTAAAGCAAAACGCTATTATCTGAACATTTAATAGCAGCATAAATGGCTAACACTCATCCAGATTTAACAACACAAATATTTTTTTAACCTTCACCGAGGAAAAAGTTCTTTAAAAATGTTAAAATTCCATTGTACAAAAGGAAAAAAAAAAAAAAGGAAAGATATATGGATCAATATTTCGACGCCTTTGAAATTACTATTGCGATAGATTTAGGGTTAACGAGAGATGAGAGATAATTTCCAATCCTTCAACTGAAAGGACGGCAGCACAAAGTCTTCGGAAGCAAGTTGGCTTTTATGAAGCTAATCGCACGATGGCAGATTGCGCGTCTTCGGGCAAGCGTGCTAAATCCTTCAATTGCCATGGATGCTTTTATTCAATTTCATTAAAGGACATTCGGCATTTTCAGAAAACCGATAGAGTCCTTCCTAATCTGATAAATAGGCTCTCGGAGAGCGTTTTCTTTTCCGGGATTTTAAGTCCTCCTTCCTGAAGTTAAACTCGGAGCAGTTTGGCTTTTTGGAGAACAGAAAGGGAGAGGTTTATTGGATTATGAGTAAATGGCGGCGTTGAGCTTTAATGATGAATCTTTTAAATGGAAGTTAAATATTTCTATTTATTTAATATTTTTCGATAAAAGAAATTTTATTTTAAGTTCATTTATTTACTGAAAATTTTTATTTTAGGGAAAAAAGAATGAGTATATATTTATATTTGTATCAAGTCCACCATAATCAAAAAAGGATTCAAGATCTTTATCATTTATAGTTATATAGTTCATTTCTATAGTCTTTTTTTATTTCATCTGGCATTGATTGCGTTGATGATATACTATTTTCATAGTATATCATCAACTTTATCAGGTCGCAGAAAAGGAAATAATTTTTTTCTAGAAAGATTTTTATGTTGATGCTTTTTCTGCTTTGATGTTGATCTCTCTCAGAGTGTGTCTCAGTCCGATTTATGGAAAAAGAGGCGTTCACATACAATAACACAGTTGTGACGGAATTTTTTTTTATTGAAAACATTAACAGCAATGAACACAATAGTGTACGTGAGCCTTATCAACTATTGAACATGCAATCTCAAAACTCATAGCAAGGTATCATGTATATTTCTGTTTAATATCGGTGAGCCTCGTGTTCCGCATAAGTACGGCAGGAATAGCCCAACAATAGCTCACGACGGAAAGAATTGCCTTCTAGGAAGACTTTTGAGAGTAGGGGTCCTGCATTTGAGAAGATACAACACGCCACCAGATAATCTAACTATCGATGCAAGACGCTTTAAACACATTACGATTATTTTTTACATTATAAAAACGTATATTATTAATAAATAAAATAAGATAGAATATCCGGAAAAAAAATTTCTCTATAAAAAAATCAAACAACTTAAAATGATCTTCTTAAAAACACAATATCAAAAAAAAATCAACTTCCTCACAGCAAAACACTATAATCTGAACATTTAACAGCAGCATAAATGGCTAACACTCATCCAGATTTAACAACACAAATATTTTTTTTATCTCCACTGAGGAAAAAGTTGTTAAAAACGTTAAAATTCCATTGTAACATTAAAAAAAAGTATGGATCAATAATTCGACGCCTTTGGAATTACTTTTGCGATAGATTTAGGGTTAAAGAGAGATGAGAGATAATTTCCAATCCTTCGACTGAAAGCATGGCAGCACAAAATATAAAGTCTTCTGCAGCAAGTTGGCTTTTATCGCACGATGGCAGATTGCGCGTCTTCAGGCAAGCGTGCTAAATCCTTCAATTGCCGTGGATGCTGTTATTCGATTTCATTAAAGGACCTTCGGCATTTTCAGAAAACCGATTGAGCCCTTCCTAATCTGATAAATAGGCTCTCGGACAGTGTGTTTTCTTTTCCGGGATTTTAAGTCCCCCTTCCTGGAGTTAAACTTGGAGCAGTTTGGCGTTTCGGCGAACAGAAAGGGAGAGGTTTATCGGATTATGAGTAAATGGCAGTGTTGAGCTTTAATGATGAATCTTCTAAATTGAGGTCAAATATTTCTATTTGTTTTAATATTTTTCGATAAAAGCAATTTTATTTGAGTTCATTTATTTACTGAAACCGTTTTATTTTATGAAATAAATAATGTTGCTTTTAAATTTATAGAAAGGCCACCATTAGCAAAAAAAAGGTTTAAAAACCTTTATTATTTAATAATTATGTAGTTCGCTTTGATGGTCTTTTTTATTTCATTTGCCGTCTCAAAATTTTCTTAGTATATCATGAACTTTACTTTACGGCCGAAAAGGAAATTATTGTTTTCCAGAAAGACTATTAAACGTTCTGATCTCTCACTGCGAATGCCTCTGTCCTATTTGTAGAGAAGAGCGTTCAGATAAAATAACAGAATTGCGACTTAAACTTTTTATTTATTGAAAGAATCAATTGTAAGCCGACTCGGCACCCATCATGTACATAGCTTTTTTATATGCAAATGTTCATATAAAATGCTGCCCTCCCGCTGATGTTTTGAGATGTAAATTGCCTCAACTGTCTCACAACCTTTCAAATTTGGAACATTTAGAGCCATGGAATTTTTTCATTCATTTCTATTATTGTTACCTCATATGATAGCAGTTCACTACTGGAAGGTCTGGTGGCTAATTGGCTAGCGCTCTGACCTTTGGTACCACAGGCTTCAGGTTCGAATGCAGACAGATATGTTTATTAGTGGTTCGGAATCTACGTTAAACTATAGGCTTCGGTCTAATTAGATTAAAATATGCGCAAAATAACCGTAGAGCGATAAACCAAACCAAATCATCACTATTGCTTTTGTGGCTACATTTCAACAAAAAACACAATTTAACCTCAGAATTTGATGGAGTAACTTTTTATGAGCTTTTGCTTTTCAGAAAATGGTATTTTATCACAAAGTCAAAGAACACGAAAGTCATTTTTTTTTTCATGTAGTCAAAATGTGTTTGTTTTCTATAGCCGGTAAACAAATACTAAAACATAAAATGGCGCTTAAATTTGACATGGCATCGTTTAAAGGTTTGTTCTGTTTGGTAACAAAAGATTTTTTTCTTCATACGATTTCTTTTCACATCAGACCACGAACGTATTAGAAAACCTAGTAAAACAAATGGATGAAGTAAAAAATATTCTAAACAATTAAATTTAGCGACAAATTTATTTTATATCCGCAAATGTTATAAAAAACATGAAAAAATAGTTTTCCTTCCATGCATAGCTTAAGTAATATTTTATAGTTCTTTTCATCAGTAAAATGTAAAATCCTAAACATCTCACTTTCAGTTATAGTTAAAAAAAAAAAAAACAAATAATAATAATAAAACGGACGTATATATAAATGTCCAATAAAATCCCCCATTCCAACAGTGGCGATGCCAACTTCCAAAAATAAAACTTTATTTCCCAAAACGGATGCATGGCCAGAAATCACATAGATCTCTGGAGATGGTATTTGATTTTACGATCGTCTGCCGTTGAATATCCCCCCTCCCTTGTTTTGAAAGACAATTTTAAAAATATTTTTTAATCGGGTAAACCTTGTTAAAAATGACAGGATAAAATGTTTATAGGGACTGATTTATCGTTTATTTATGGATGTCGCAGATATTTTTTGCTCGTGACATAATTTAATGAAGATGAATATTTGCCATGAGAAAGTCTGAAACGAAATGAAAGTTCAAAGGTACTTGATGTATAGCTATGATAATTCAATTTATGAAAGAGCTTTATACCACTGTCTTATATATTCACCGCCACACAAATCAAGTAAAAAAATAGACTAAATGCTTTAAAGTTTTTCGTTGTTTTTAAATTAATATAAAAATAACCATAAACTTATATTTGTTTTTAAAAATGAAATTTAAGAAATGTTAAATTTTCTGTTAAAATATTTTATACTACAATGTTAAAAAATGATTTAAATTACTTTTGCTAGAATATATACTAATATTTATAATTATACGATTGTCTGTATGATTCGCATTAAATATTTGTTTTTTTCGCAATATCTCTACACGTGGGATAATGTACCCAACAATATTTTCACACTTTATAATGGGTAACAGCACTTCATGATATTAATTTTGTTCTCCAGAACTTCAGGATGTTAGTAATGCCTTTACAGTTCTTTTCTTCATTTTATAGTTCCTTTCATCAGTAAAATGTAAAATCCTAAAAATATCGCTTTCAGTTATAGTTAAAAGGACAAAAACAAATAATAGTAATAAAACAGACGTAAAAATAAATGTCCAATAAAATCCCCCATTCCAAAGGCGGTGATGTCAACGTCCCAAAATGAAACTATATTTCTAAAAACTATACTATATATATATATATATATATATATCGGGGGATCTGTGTGTTTGTTATGTAAAAATGAGAGTATTCTGTATCTGTATTTTGGATATCACAAAAAAAACCCGAGAGGGACAAAATTTAAAAAATAAGTAGATGCCACCATGTAAATCATACCGGGCAATCGAATACAATAGATATTGAACCGCAAGTAATGAGAAGCAGCCCGTTCCCTAAACGTCAGTCGTTGTGCCATTTGTTTTTTGTGGGTATATATCAAAGGAAGGTAAATTGTCAATATGTGGATGGGCAAGAGACCTAACTGCTCAGGATGACAGCTGTCTGTGTCTTTAAGAACGTCGCTGATATGAAGGACTGCGCATCAGCTTATTTCTGAACCTCGAAACATCAATAGGAAAAACTGCATCATGGAGAACTGTTAACGGTTATATACAGGTCAGCTGTATGCAAGGAGACGTATGGCTCACTTTCTATTGCTGCCCTTTCAGAGAAGCCCAAAAAAAATAATTAATTAATAAACTAAACTCAAAATCAAGATTGGCACTGTGCTGTTAACTAGTAAGTCATAGTTTAAACTACAAACAGATTTCAGGCGGTTACTGGTGGAGAATTTCTGGACTAAAGCTTTTTTACTTCTGGTAAACTAACAGCATTCATGAATTGCCTGCATACAGTAATAAAAATTCTTATTTATTTTTTACTATTACCAATTACTAGTCGTACGAAAAGTTAAAATAATATATTTTAATTTTTACACCTTAAAAAAAGGCGGAAACAAGTTTAATAAAAATCTGAGTTATTTCTGAAACCAAGTCATTTTTGTCAAGATAGGAAATAAAAAATAAAAATAATAAGAAAAAAAACTCATTTGCTTCTAACAAAGTTTTTCAAATACCACCCGTAAGCAAATTTGATTCCAGGTGAGAAAAGTTGTCAGCAGAGGATTTATTCCTAATCATAAAAAAGCACGGCAGATCTAGAAAGTAGTATTAAAAAAAACATCATCCCTCAATCCTGCTCCTTACCGGAATCTGAGCAGGTTTATCCCGAACAGCCTGAAAATCCGGAAAAAAAATCTCTTTCCTCAACAGTTTTGCGTCGGTCGATGTAGCATTAGCAAAAAAGAAAAAAAAATATTATAGCTTTCTGAGGACATCAAAAATCCTTAACTGAGGCGTTTTTAAACATAAAAAATATTCTTCCTTGCGCATTTTGTGATTTATAAACTTTTCTCAGATTGCTAAAGACAGAAAGACACAGGAATTTTCATGTCAAAGTAAAATTACTCAAATTCAAGACATATGCTTTTATTCGATGAAAATATTTACATGCAGCTTAAAAAAATAAAATAAAGTCAGAAAAATGTTACTTGTGGATTAGTGAGAATATGCGCAGCTAACGTGAAGAACAGATTACATTTGAATCTACTGGTAATGTTGCAACTGTTAGCGCTCACAAATTTCAAAAATGAGATTTGGTTTATCGCCTGAGCGTGTGTGGGCAAGTTTAGGATTATTATTGTCTCTAATTGCTTATCTTGCAAGAATTAGATTCTTTACAGTATTTGATTTCAAGAATTCTTTTCATTTATATTCGCTCACATATTCAATCCTTGATGAAGAACTAAGCAAAGTTATTTTCTGCTTTTTAATTCATACCAATATTGTGAAATGTTGACTGGTAAATTTACATCATTCTAATGGTAATTTTTCTACTGATAATAGGAAAATTATTCATCTATAAGCAAAGTAATATGAACTGCAAGTGTTGTAACTGTAAATGTTAAAAAGAAATTTTTATTAAGACCTATTTAAGACAAAATATATTAAATTGCACAACCAAGCTATTCTTACAATTAAAAATGTTCTCTTGAAGTGATTATAAAATAATACTGATATGTGTAGGTTGGGCAAACAGATTGTACTGGGCGTGTTTGGATTGAGATACTTGTTGAGGCACAAGTTGGAGAACTCACAGCTTTATTGACACACGCACAAACACCACACACATACAATTACAATTAGATGCATACAATATTTATTACATTTAAAGACATATAGTACAATTATAGATTCATGAAAGGATTCCACTTCTAAGCCAAAAATTCGATACTTAGATACGCGCGAGATGAGCGAAATACATTTCCTCTCCTGGTGAGAGTCTGTAGGCCAACAAATTCGCGGGGTTACGTTAAATATTTGCTCTCGAATGAGAGATTAATAACTAAATATTTATCAGCGGGAGCGCAAGTTGCTCTGTACTTGAGAGTCTTGAAAGCCTACTGTTCATTTCTTCTGAACGCCACAGTGGTGCTTTTGCAGTGCATAGGAGAGAGCACGGTTACACTTCTAAGAATTTTAAACAAGAATTTTTAACTCAACGTTCAATGTTAAGATAACGATGATACTAAGCGTATTCTTTAACGTGTATACGTTCGGTATACTCGTTAAAGTATTAATAAAATGTTACTTTTTTTCACCTAGTTAAATGTAATATAGTATCTTGCAATTGCTTTGAATGTTAAGATCAATTTCTGTCATTTTGTCTGTCCGGAAAATTTTATAATTAATAAAGCAATTTAATATATTTTTATATCACTAAATATAAAAAATTGAAAAAATCACTAAATATTTATACCCTTAATATGTATAAAACCACTAATTATAAAAAAAGCAAGCAAAAATATTTCGACTGAAATTATATTTAGTTTATTTACTGTTTGTAAGACATATTGTTAGAACAATAAAATTGGTTTTGTAAAAACATCATATAAGGTTAATATGATCTCTTTTTATTTTATTCTTGTTTTAAAAAAATCTACGAATTTCTTCCATGAAAACTATATTGTAAACTTCTGATAACTGAAAATTCTGTTCTAAAAATATCATCTGTTTTATCTGTCAATAAACTAGTAAATTTATGACCATTTTTTTTTTCTTCTACTTTTGGTACCATCTAACAATTGGTACCAAACTTCTAAATGAAATACTTGTATGAGATGAAACTCAAACGATTTTCCTTCTTATAAAGAGTTTCTATCTGTCTACTGGGAACGAGATTAAAGCAAACGATTTCGAGGGACCGACATTTTTTATATGAAAAGAAATGTCTTTCGTTTTATAAATTGAATTTTGCTACACAAAGTAAATTTGAATACGAGTTTCTATTTTCATAAAACACAAATGATGAACATATGTATACAAATATGCTTATTATGACCAACAATTGTAGATAAACCTCGATAACCATTGCCAAACTATGCATTCTTGCACTAATATAAAAAAATTTTCCCGTTGTGATTTTTAATTTTTTTTTCTCCTTCAATTCAAATAATTTCAGTGGCATACATTTCATTATATCAAATTAAGAAAATTTTTATAATACATGCTTTAAATGTGTCCGATTGAAGACTGTAGCATTTTTGTCTCACGAGAAGAGTTTTGGCATTTCAGTCCCAGGAGAGAGGAATGTATGTTATTTGAAAAATATATAATAAACCCACCACTCAAATTTGACATCAGACAAGCTTTATTGCGGGTAGTTCTATTACATGCAATGAGTGTTTTGTACGAATGAGAACAGCTTGTCACTCAAATCTGATAGCAGATATTCAGTATCATGTATAATGAGACTCAGGAAATTAGAGAATACCTGTTCGACCTTCATAGATCGAAACAATTACAGATTGAATATCAACCAATTGTTATACCATGAGTTGTTCCATCGTGATGTGTGATAGACCACGAGCGGAGAAATGTCTACTCCAATAAAAAGTGAAGAAAGTTGACGGATTGTTTTTAAAGGAGATTTTTGGTGAAGAGAGAGTTACTGAATAGACCGTAGTTTTCCGCCTATTATCAAAATGAGCCCCTTTTGGTTTCATGAATCACCAGTGCCGAAGACCAGGCAATTAGATTCGTCATAGACTCGAGAACTTTGAGTGAACAGCACTTGTATATCTAATTTACATCCTCAATTTTCATTTTTTGTAATAAAGTATATATATATATATATATATATATATATATATATATGTACGCAAATAAAATTTAAAGTGTTTCCATGAACCTAAATGTGGCCCCTTCTTGAAGCCGTTTTAGGTCTAGTATAGCCCGAGAAGGTACAAGGCTCTATTTAAACTATTGAAATTAAAGCCTGAAAAAGCAAGACTATATTTAACTTGCTAATTGTTTTTTTTTCACAACTAAAAACTTTACAATTTAGATTTTTTTAAACAACGATTAAATTTATAAAACGGTTAATCTTAACATTGTTCTCTTGTCTGTATGAAAATAATTTTCAAATTAAAACACTATTTACTATCCTTTCTTGAAGTTTTAAAATTCAATTCATTCAATTGGATTAATTATGTAACAAATAATTAATCCAAAGCCACGGAATTAGCTAGTGAATCAAACAAGACCACAAAAAAAAATTCAACTTTTTTAAATATGTTTTTAAAATTTATAAATCAAAAGCATACTAACGCACAAACACTTTCTTTTTAAACAAATTTCACACTATTTCCTGTTGAGAAATATTCTAGAAGGTGCATAACCATCATGAAAGACATAAGGATTCCATAAAACTGGGTTGATGATTGTTGCAGAAGATTTAATTGACGTTCTCTTCTGGCGGCATAAAATAAAGTGCCGTGGAAATTATGAGCCGTAAAAGAGGGCGGGTGTTGTCGGTGGCGTCTGGTTTACTACCCCGTGCAGGAATATCTCTGCAGACGATCTGCAAAAGATTCTTATTATTGTTGTTGCAAAAGTCCCCACTACTCCAGACGATAGTTAAATGTTACGATACAATACTGCTCATATTAAAATCAAAATCATTAATTTATTCTGCTGACTAAGAACATTTAAGTTATAAATAAGAAGCATTTATATTATTTATTTTTCAATGTGAGGACTTTACATTTGATTGTGTCATAATATTTGTGTTGTTTCTTATCCCACTTGGTCAACAGCAACATCTACAAGTCCATGGACGTATTTCTCATGGATGAAGGAGGCAGCTTCTGTTGTGATGAAGCACCCGTAGGTAGAAGTCTGACTTGGCTCCGTTTCGTTGAAGAAGGAGGACAGTACCTTCCGAAAGGACTTTTAGGTGGATCTACCAGTAACACCGGAAAACTCCCAAAAAGTTGTTCCGACTAATGAAGTAATATGCTGAACATACCAAACGCCATCGAGTCTTTTCGGTTTTTCAAATAGTGTCTACAACAAAGCCAACAGCGGTTTGAACCTCGGCATTAATATTCCCCTCTGCGAATGTTTCCATTGCTCCACGAGTCGGACAATTAGTTAAAGCATTTATCCTCCTCATCATCAGTGGTACAACAGCCCCGGGACAAGGCCGTCTGCTTACTAGCAAATTTCGAGAAGAGAGATGTTTTCTTTTTACGGGGTAGGGTTGCCAGTCCTACGTCCAACAGCATTATCTTTAGCAACAAACACTCATGGCACCTCCGGGACTCGAACCTGAAGCCTGTGGCACCGAGAACCAGAGCGCTAGGCACTCAGCCATCAGGCCAAGCTGTTTCACCAAAATAACTTTAAAATTTAGTTATTTCTAAACAACAATAAAATTTTTAGAAAGTATTTAATGTTGGCATAGTGCTTTTCCCTGTATGAAAATAATTTTTAAATTAAAACACTATTTACCCTCATTTTATGAAGTTTTAAAATTCAATTAATTTACTAAAACAAATTGGCGACGAAGCAACAAGATCTCAGAAGAAATTAAACTTTTTTAGATATGTTTTTAAAATTAATCGACCAAAAGCATGCTTAACATACAATTTCTTTTAAACAAATTCCACACTATTTTCCGTTGAGAAATATTCTGGAAGGTGCATAAGCATCATGAAAGACAAGAATTCCATAAAACTCGGTTGATGACGGTTGGAGAAGATTTAATTGACGTTCTCTTCTGACGGCATAAAATAAAGTGCCGTGGAAATTATGAGCCGTAAAAGAGGGCGGGTGTTGCCGGGGGCGTCTGGTTTACTGCCCCGTGCAGGAATATCTCTGCAGATGACCTGTAAACGATTCTTATTATTATTGTTGCAAAAGTTCCTGCTATTCCAGATGATAGTAAAATATTGCAATATTTTTATAATGCTCATATTAAATCAAAATCATTAGTTTATTCTGCTGGCTAAGAACATTTATGTTGTAAATAAGAAATATATATATTATTTATTTTTCAATCTGAGGGCATTATGCTTCAATGCGTCATAGTATTTGTTTTGTTTTCTTATCCCACTTGGTAGACAGCAACGTCTATACTCATGAGTTCTCACGTCCATGAACTCATGTGTTCTCATGGAAGGAGAGGAGCAGCTCCTGTTGTGATGAAGCACCTGTAGGATGAAGTCTGGCTTGGCTTCATATCGCTGAAGAAGAGGGAATTGTCTGTCGGGAGGACTTTTATGGGGATTTACCCGCATTTGCATGTCATATGGAAGTAATCCGAAAACTCCCACCAGGTAGTCAGACGAACGAGGTAAGATACTGAACATCCCAAACGCCATCTAGTCTTTTCGTTTTTTCAAATAATGTCTACAACAAAGCTGACAGCTTGATCCTCAGCCTTGATGTTCATGTTTCTACTGAGTCGGGAATCAGGCAATTTGTTAAATCATTCATCATCATCATCGTCAGTGGCGCAGCAGACCTATGTTGGGCTAAGGTCTTTTACTAGCAAATTTTGTAGACGAGAAATGTTTTATTTTTAAGGGATAGGTTTGTCAGCCCTAGCCCAACGCTGTACAGTCATATTAGACAGGGACCTATTGTTTAAAATGGATTCCGAACTACTGCAAACATCCTTGGCACCGTGGGATTTGCACCTGAAGTCTGTAGAACCAAAGGCCACAGTGCTAGGCAACTGGCCATCAGGCCGCTGAGAAAGAAGGAATCTATTTAGGTTGCTAACAGGCTCAATAGAGTCTGTTATCAAGCTCAATAGAGTCTGTTATCAAGCTCAGTAGAGTCTTCATTGGAAAACTTTAAAATTGGAATGGAAAACTTTAAAATTTAGATGTTTTTAAACAACGATAAATGTTTTAGAAAATAGTAAAATTTAAGATCATTCTCTTCCCTGTATGAAAATAATTTTAAAATTAAAACACCATTCACTATTCCTCGAAGTTTTAATATTCAATTCATTCATTAAAACAAATGATTAAACCAAAACCATGGGAATTGGTGAGCGAATCACACAAAAGCACAAAAAAATTAAACAATTTTAGATATGTTTTTAAAATTAATCGACCAAAAGCATGCTTAACATACAATTTCTTTTAAACAAATTCCACACTATTTCCTGTTGAGAAATATTCTGGAAGGTGCATAAGCATAATGAAAGACATAAGAATTTCATAAAGCTCGGTTGATGACAGTTGGAGAAGATTTAATCGACGCTCTCTTCTGGCGGCATGAAATAAAGTGCCGGGGAAATTACGAGCCGTAAAAGAGGGCAGGTGTTGCCGGGGGTGTCTGGTTTACTGCCCCGTGCAGGAATATCTCTGCAGACGATCTGCAAAATGCTTCTTATTATTATTATTTCAAAAGTTCCTACTATTCCAGACGATAGTAAAATATTGCGATATAATAATGCTCGTATTAAAATCAAAATTCATTAGCTTATTCTGCTGACTAAGAACATATATGTTATAAATAAGATATATATATTAATTATTTTCAATGTGAGGACTTTATGCTTCATTGCGTTATAGTACTTGTGTTTTTGTTGCTTATACCGCTAGGTCGACATCAACATCTACACCAAGTCCATGACCTCATGTGTTCTCATAGAAGGATGAGGTCAGCTTCTGCGTAATGGAGCACCCATAGGTAGAAGTCTGACTTGGCTCCGTGTAACTGAAGAAGGTGGACAGTGCCTTCTGAGAGGACTTTTAGAGGGAACTACTCCGCATTGGCGCAACGTATGGGGAATATCCGGAAAACTCCCAGCAGGTGGTGTGACTCACGAGGCAAGATGCCGAACATCCCAAACGCCTATGAGTCGCTCGTTTTTTTGAAACAGTGTCTACAACAAAGCCAACAGCGGATTGAATCTTAGCATTAATGCTCACCACTGCGCAAATTCCACTGAACCACGAGTCGAGTAATGAGTCAAAAAATTCATCAGCAGTCCCATGTGAGCGAAGGCCATCTGCCTGCTAGCAAATTTCGATTCAAGAGATGTTTTCTTTTTACGAGGTAGGGTTGCCAATCCTACATCTAACAACCATATTAGACTGAGGCCTAAGGTTTAAAGTGGATTCCAAACCATTACAAACATTCATTGCACAGCCGGGATTCAAACCTGAAGCTTGGGGCACCCAGCACCAGAGCGCTAGCCACTTATCCGTTAGGCCCCGCTGTTTCATAATAGTAAATCAAAAATTTAGATGTTTTAAACATTCATATAGAACATAAAACAAAAGTTTTAAGAAAATAGTTAAACTTGGCATCGTTCTTTTACCTGTACAAAAATATTTTCAAATTAAAACACTATTTACCGTCAGCCTTTGAAGTTTTAAAATTAAACTCACTAACTGAAACAAACAATTAAACAAGAACCACGGGAATTGGCGAGTGAATCAAACAAAAGACAACACAAAAAAACTTTTTTTAGATACGTTTTTAAAATTATTCAATCAAAACCATGCTAATATACAAACACTATCCTTTTAAACAAATTTCACTCTATTTTCAGTTGAGAAACATTCTGGAAGAGTCATAAGCATAATGAAAGGCATAAGAATTCCATAAAACTCGGTTGATGATGGTTACAGAAGATTTAACTGACGTTCTCTACTGATGGCATAAAATTAAGTGCCGTGGAAATCGTGAGCCGTAAAAGAGGGCAGGTGCTGCCAGGTTTACTAGCCAGCGCAAGAATATCTCTGTAGACAATCTGCAAATGATTCTTCTTATTTTTATTGCAAAACTTCCTGCTACTCCAGACGATAGTTAAATATTGCGATATAATAACGCTTCTATTAAAATCAAAATCATTAATTTATTCTGCTGGCTAAGAACATTTATGTTATATATAAGAAACATATATATTATTTGTTTTTCAATGTAAGGACTTTTTGCTTGGTGCGTCATAGTACATGTGTTGTTGTTTCTTATCCCACATGGTCGACAGCAACATGTAGATCAAGTCCATGAACCCGTGTGTTCTCATAGAAGGAATAAGTAGAAGTCCGATTTGGCTCCGTGTTGCTGAAGAAGGGCAGTGCCTTCCATGAGGACTTTTATGAGAATCTATCCACCATTTGCGTATCGTATGGGAATAAATCCTAAAAGCTCCCACCAGGTAATCCGACTAATGAAGCAAGATGATAAACATCACAAACGCTATATGTGTTATAACAGGTTTGTCTGTTGAGTGTCTAATCCTCAGTGTCCTGCAGTGTGAGACAGACATCCCATGAGTAATCTATTCAATGATGGAGGGAAAGGGGCATCTATTTTTGTGATGGAGCACGCGTAGGTAGAAGTCTGACTTGACTCCGTGTCGCTAAAAAAGGCAGTACTTGCTGGACTTTTAAGGGGATCTATCTCATATTAGCGTATCGTATGGAAATAAACTCGAACCACTCTCAACAGGTAGTTAGACTAATGAAACAAGATGCTGAACATCCCAAACGACATCGTGTTTCCTTGTTTTTTGAAATAGTGTCTACAACAAAGCCGACAGAGGATTGAACCTCAGCCTTAATGTTCACCGCTGCTCACGTTTCCGTGGAACCACTAGTCGGGCAATCAGTAAAAACGGTCAGCACCATCAGTGGTGCAATAATGCCATCTTGGGCTAAGGCAGTCTACCTACCAGCAGATTTCGAGACAGGAGACATTTTCTTTTTATATGGTAGGGTTGTCAGCATTTTACAGTCATATCAGACCGGTACCTAAGGTTTAAAATGGATTCCGAACTACTACAAACATACATGACGAAAGCTCGGACTCCAAACCTGTGGCACCGGTCGTCAGAGCGCTGGTCACTCGACCCTAATTTGGTCCATAAAATTCCCACAGGCTGTAGCTGTTGATTTGCGCAACCCAGACCGACTTGTTCGAGGAATTTTTATTACTTCCCACGCTAACAAATATCTATTGGAAATTTTATTTAATTTGCTCTCAAATAGTTACAAATTAAAACACTTTACAAATTTATACAATTATAGTCATTTTTTTCCGTCGAAAAACCAAAACAATAAAGCACATTGAACACTACAGTTAGTTTAATGTGTAACTCATGCCAAATATGTTGTAATTTCAGTACAAAATATCATTGGCACCGAATTCACTTTCATTATGCCGCTTACAGCGCCGTCTGTTAATACACTTTGGAACTGCTTTTTGATGTCGTACCTTTTCCCCCTTCTTCAAGTATCTTCAGTTCAAATTAGAACTCATCGTGATGAATGATTCTTTTTTTACAGCATTTTGACACTGGGCTTTTAATTATAATCACACTGTAATAAAATTTAATAAGTTAAAATTAAAAATTTAAATTAAATCCCACTCATATATTATCGTAGAAAAGGAGAGCAAGTGCTTGATATGAAAGAATACAACTTGGCTGAGCATGTACAAAATATAAAATCATTGAAACATCTCCATATAAAGCTAAATCCACCCACAATTTCAATTTGCGAATCGCTGGCTATTTTAAAGTATTCGCTTCCATATAATCTCCAAAAATCGCTCGTTCTATTTTTCTTAAATAATTTTAAATTTCCAAATCCCCCTTCCGTTCCACCTGAAGTCGAAGTTTGTTCTCTGGGAAGGGGAGGTTGGAATGTTTGTCTAAAAATCGCCTGCTCCGAACTTATGGGGGTGGTGTGGATTCAGCCCTAGTCGTTTGTTTTAATGTCAACACTGGAGGGCAAGGTGTTTGCATAATTTTTGCTGAGAAGGGATCTCCTTGTACTGCTTCACCCTAGAGTAAACAGAGGCAGGGCCCTAGGTTGTCTTGGAAACAAAGAAAAGTACTTTCGAACGAGCTTTATAGATGGAAACAAAGATTTGAGTGGAAATATTCGAATTTGCAAAATAGAAGTTGACTGTATTTAAGTATTCCTTTCTTTTGCTTTTTCAAAAGGTCCTAACAATGCACAGTTCATGCATGTTCTTCAAATAATAAGAGTCAGAATGTAAATGAAACACTTCCTCCAGCTTGCTGTTGAAGTTCCTCGTTGATTTTAATAACAATAGCGTTTCCTTAGCAAGTTTTATTTTTGACGTATGCTTTAGTTTCTATGTTAGATTAATGATAGGATGTTGCAAATGAATCTTCCCCGAATTTTGATATGATGGCTTTTGAAATTTATATTCGGCCTCAAAGGGGTAAAAAATTTTTTTTATTTAAATTTTAAATAAAAAAAATTTGTCTTTACTTTTTATGCAATATTGTGTGAATGTGCAGTTACTAGAGAAATGAATGGAATATTATGGAGGTTGATTATAATTAAAGTACCACTTTCAAAATGCTGTAAAAAAAGACCGCTCGTCACAACGAGTTCAAATTTGAGTTGAAGGTACTCGAAGTAAGGGGAAACGGTACGGATTAAAAACGGTTTCAAAGCGTAATACTAGATGACGCTGTAAACGTCATAAAAAAGGGAGTTCTGCTGTCTGTGATGAAACGAAATTACAACGTATTTGGCATGAGTTGCACATTAAACCAACTGTAGTGTTCTATGTGCTTGATTGTTTGGGGTTTTGGCAGAAAAAGGACTTTCAAGTCATTCGACAGTTGTGACACTGTTAGTGGAAAGCCCTTCCTCAATTTCAACGTCATGACAAATGGGATGGGAAATATCGGTGGAATGTTAATGGGATTTTTTTATGATCTATACCGTTTCCCATTTGTTCAAGTATCTTCAGTTCAAATTTGAATTAATTGTGATGAGTTTTATTCTTTTTTTACAGAATTTTGAAAGCGGGACTTTAATTATAATCACACTGTAAGAAAATTTAATAAGTTAGGAATTAAACCCCACTCATATATTGTCGAAGAAAAGTAGAACTAATGTTTAATATGAAAGAATACAATTTGATTAAACAAAAATATTAAATCATTGAAAGATCTCCATGTAAAGATAAATCCAAACCATAATTTCAATTTCCGAATCACTGGCTACTTTAAAGTATTCGCTTTCATAGAATCTCCGAAAAGCGCTTGTTCTATTTTTCTTAAAAGAATTTTAAATTTCTAACCCTCCCCCCCCCCCTTCCGTTCCACCTAATGTCGAAGTTTGTTCTCTGGGAAGGGGAGGTTGGAATGTTTATCTAGAAATCGCCTGCTCCGAACTTATGGGGGCGGTGTGGATTCAGCCCTAGTCGTTTGTTTTAATGTCAACACTGGAGGGCAAAGTGCTTGCATAATTTTTGCTGAGGATGGATCTCCTTGTAATCGTTCACCCTAGAGTAAACAGAGGCAGGGCCCTTGACCGTCCTATCAACAAAGAGAGTTCTTTCGAACGAGTTTTATAGATGGAAACAAAGATTTGAATGGAAATGTTCGAATTTGCAAAATAGAGCTTTACTGTATTTAAGTATTCCTTTCTTCTGCTTGTTCAAAAAGTCAGAACAATGCACATTTCATGAATCCCTCAAATAATAAGAGTCAGAATGTAAATGAAATACCTCCAGCTTGCTGTTGAATTTCTCGTTGATTTTAATTGCAATAGCGTTTACATAGCAAGTTTTATTTTAGACGCATGCTTTAGTTTCTTTTTCAATTCCAATTTTTAGTTCACACTCTCCCTATATATTTCTTGTTTAAATTTTTAATAGTCAATAAAATACTTTTTATTCATCCACTCAAGTTCAAATAAATTTTTTGAAATTTGCAGTAGATGACACTGGATGTTAATACAATTTTTTCAAATATTAATTCATTCATTAAATTTAATTAAGTAATTTTACTCGTTAAACCACTCATAATTTATTTTTTATTAACTTTTAATTAACTCATAATTAACTTTTATTTTATGCAAGAATAATATGTAAATGTACTGTTACTTGGGCAATGAATACAATATTATACAGGGGGATTATAATTAAAATCCCACTTTCCGAAAGTTGTAAAAAAGTAACCGCTCATCACGATGAGTTCAAATTTGAACTGAAGACACTTCAAGAAGGGGGGAACGGTACGGCATCAAAAATGTTCCGAAGTGTATTAATAGATGGCGCTGTAAGTGGCGTAAAGGAAGGGAATTCGGAGACCAGTGATATTTTGAATTGAAATTACAGCGTGTCTGGCTTTAATTGCACATTAAACCAACTCTAGTGTTTAATGTGCTTAATTCTTTCGGAATTTTGATGAAAAAAATGAGTTCCAAGTCATTCAACAGTTGAGACACTGTTAGTGGAAAGCCCATACACGACAGCAAGGTCCATACCAGATTGGATGGGGAAATTAGGTGGAACTTTTTTGGAACTTTTTTTTGATGCCATATCTTTTTCCCTTTCATCAAGTATCTTTAATTATAACACGAGTACATGGATTTCAAAGCCATTCAACAGTTACGACACTGTTAGTGAAAAGCCCATCCACCACAACAATGTCGTATCAAATAGGATTTTGATGCAATATGATGTTTTTGATGCAATACGTTTTCCCTCTTCGTCAATTATCTTCAGTTTAAATTTGAACTCATTGTGACGAGTGGTTCCTCTTTTACAGCATTTTGAAAGTGGAACTTTAATTATATTCATCCTGTAATGAAATTTAATAAAGTTAGAAATTAAATCGCACTCAGATATACAAAGTGTTAAATCATTGAAACATCTTCATGTAAGGATAATTGCACCACAATTTCAATTTCCGAATCGCTGCCTACTTGAAAGCATTCGCTTTCATATAATCTTCCAGAAATAGCTTGTTTTATTTTTCTTAAAATAGTTTTAAATTTCCAAACCCCCCTTCCCTTCCCTAATGTTTGAAGTTTGTTCTTGGGAAGAGGAGGTTGGAATGTTTATCCAAAAATCGCCTGCTCCGAATTTATGGGGGTGGTGTGGATTCAGCCCTAGTCATTTGTTTTAATGTCAGCACTGGAGGGCAAAGGGTTTGCATAATTTTTGCTGAGAACGGATCTCATTGTACTCCTTCGCCCTAGAGTAAACAGAGGCAGGGTCCTAGGCTGTCCTGGCAACAAAGAAAAGTTCTTTCGAACGAGTTTTATAGATGAAAACAAAGATTTGAGTGGAAATATTCGAATTTGCAAAATAGAGGTTGACTTTATTTAAGTATTCCTTTCTTCTGCTTGTTCAAAGAGTTTTAACAATGCACAGTTGGTGCATTCTTCAAATAATAAGAGTCAGAATGTAAGTGAAGTACTTCTTCTAGCTTGCTGTTGAAGTTCCTTGTTGATTTTAATTACTATTAGTTACTATTACTATTATTCTTACTATTAGTTCAAACTCTCCCTATATATATCCTGTTCAAATTTCCAATCTTTAATAAAATATTTTTATTTATTCACTCAAGCTCAAATACATTTTTTCGAACTTGTAGCGGATGACACTTGATGTTAATACAGTTTTTTTTCAAATAATAATTCAATAATTAAATTTAATTAATTAATCTTAGTTTTTTTTAGATTTAAGTTACATGTTTCTACTAATAGATGGCGCCAGATGTAAAAGAAAAATTTCAACATCAAAATAGTAATTGACTACATTACTTGTTTTTGATGTATGCTTTAGTTTCTTTTCAGATTAATGATAGGATGTTACAAATTATTCCTATGTGAATTTTGGATGATGGTTTTGAAATTTAAATTCGACCTCAAAGGATTTTTTTTTTCTTAAATATTGGTAGAGAAGTTAAAATATTTTTAAATTTAAAATTTAAGTAAAAGGTTTGTCCTTACTTTTTATGCAAGAATAATGTGTAAATGTGCAATTACTTGGGAAATGAATGCAATATTAGGCATATAATTAAAGTCCCACTTTCAAAATGCTGTACACAGAGAACCACTCTTCCCGATGAGTTCTTATTTGAATTGCGGATACTTGAAGAAGGTGGTAAATGGAAAAGTATCAAAAAAGGTTCCAAAGTGTAATAATAGATGGTTTTGTAAAAGGTATAACGAAAGTTTTGAATCGAAATTACAACGTATTTGGCCTGAGTCGGATATTAATCCAACTGTAGTGTTCAATGTTCTTGATTGTTTCGGTTTTTTGACGGAAAAAATGGACACCAAGTCATTCCACAGTTGTGACACTGGTAGTGGAAAGCCTATCCACCACGGCAATGTCGTACCATTTTGGATGGAAAACATCAGTGGAACTTTTTTTTGCTGCCATATTGTTTCCCCCTTCTTCAAGTATCTTCAGTTCAAATTTGACTTCATTGTTACTAGTGTTTCTCTTTTACAGCAATTTGAAAGTGGCACTTCAATCACTTATAATCACCCTGTAATAAAATTCAATAAGTTAGAAATTAAATCTCACTCATATATTATGAAAGAAACAGAGAGCGAGTGCTTGATATGAAAGAACATAAATCACTTGTACAAAAATTAATTGAAACCTTTTCGAGTGAAGATAAATCCACCCACAATTTCAATTTCCGAATCGCTCTCTACTATTCGCTTTCCTATAATCTCCAAAAATCTCTTGTTCCATTTTTCTTAAAATAATTTTAAATTTCTAAACCCCCCCACCCCCTCCCCCTTCCATTCCACCCAATGTCGAGTTTGTTCTCTGGGATGTGGATGTTGGAATGTTTATCTAAAAATCGCCTGCTCCGAACTTATGGGTGTGGTGTTGATTCAGCCCTAGTCGTTTGTTTTAATGCCAACACTGGAGGGCAAAGGGTTTGCATAATTTTTTCTGAGAACGGATCTCCTTGTACTGCTTCGCCCTAAAGTAAACAGAGGCAGGGCCCTAGGCTGCCTATCAACAAAGAAAAGTTATTTCGGACGAGTTTTATAGATGGAAACAAAGATTTGAGTGGAAATATTCAAATTTGCAAAGGTTGGCTGTATTTAAGTATTCCTTTCTTCTGCTTTTTCAAAGAGTCCTAACAATGTACAGTTCATGTATTCTTCAAATAATAAGAGTTAGAATGTATATGAAATACTTCTTCCAGCTGCCGAAGTTTTTCTTTGTTTTTAATAACAACAGGTTTTACTTAAGAAGTTTTACCATGCTTTAGTTTTTTTTTCAATTCCTACTATTAGTTCACACTCTCCCTATATATATTTATATATCCTGTTCAATTTTGCAATAGTTAATAAAATACTTTTTATTCATCCACTCAAGTTCAAATTAATTTTTTAAACTTGTTAAAAAGTAAATTAATTATAGTTATTTTTAGATTTAAGTTCCATGTATCTAATAATAGATGGCGTCAGATGTAAGAGGAAAATTTCAACTTTATTTATAAAGGACTTTTTGCAATAGACTGAAAAAAAAAGTAGGAATTCACTTTAATTTTTTTTATAATACTTGTTAGATTAATGTTGGGCTGTTGTAACTGAATTTTCCGTGAATTTGGGATGATGCTATTGAAATTTAAATTGTCCTCAAAAAGGGTTCACTCTTAAACATTGATAGTTAAATTAAAAAATTTTTTTTAATTTAAATTTCAAATAAAAGAATTGTCGTTACTTTTTATGCAAGATTACTGTCTAAATGTGTAGTTGTACAATAAATGCAATATTATACAGGATGTCCCACTTTCAAAATGCTGTAAAAAGAACCTCTCGTCACAATTAGTTGCCTTGAACTGCAGATAGTGGATGAAGGGGAGAAATCAAAGGGACGTCACAAAAAGGGGACATCAAAAGTGTCCAGAGTTAATTTTTTTCAATGTCTTTCTATGTAAGATTATATATTTTTTCCAAAAAAGTTCCAAAGTGTATTAATAGATGGTGCTGTAAGCGGCATAAAGAACGTGAATTCTGCTGACAGTCATATTTTGAATCAAAATTTTAACGTGTTTGGCATGAGTTGCACATAAAACCTATAGTAGTGTTCAATGTGCTTGATGTTTTCGGTTTTATGACAGAAAAAATGATTGACAAATTATTCAATAATTGTGACACTGTTAGAGGAAAGGCCATCCATCATGGTAAGGTCATAACAAATTGGACGGGAAAAATCAGTGGAACGTTTTTGGAACGTTTCTCATGTCATACCGTTTCCCACTTCTTCAAGTATCTTCCGTTCAAATTTGAACTCATTGTGACGACTGCTTCATTTTTCACAGCATTTTGAAAGTGGGTCTTTAATTATAATCATCCTGTCATAAAATTTAAAAAGTAAAAAATAAGTAATAAGTAAATAAGTATAATAAATTTAATAAGTAAATCCCACTAAAAAATTGGAGTGATCCTGATTGCAATGAAAGAATACAACTCGCCTGTACAAAATATTAAATCATTGAAACGTCTCCATGTAAAGATAAATCCACCCACAATTTCAATTTCCGAATCGATGGCTACTTTAAACTATTCCCTTTCATAAGATATCCAGAAATCGTTTTTCTATTTTTCTTAAAAGAATTTTAAATTTCTAAATACCCCATCCATTCCACTTAATATCGAAGTTTGTTCTCTGGGAAGGGGAGGTTGGAATGTTTGTCTGAAAATCGCCTGCTCCGAATTTATGGGGGTGGTGTTGATTCAGCCCTAATCGGTTGTTTTAATGTCAACACTGGAGGGCAAAGTGTTTGCATAATTTTTGCTGAGAAGGGATCTCCTTGTTCTGCTTCACCCTAGAGTAAACAGAGACAGGGCCCTAGGCTGTCCTTGCAACAAAGAAAAGTTCTTTCGAACGAGATTTATAGATGGAAACAAAGATTCGAATATTCGAATTTGCAAAATAGAGGTTGACTGTATTTAAGTATTCCTTTCTTTTGCTTTTTCAAAGAGTCTTTCCTAACAATGCACAGTTGATGCATTCTTCAAATAATAAGAGTCAGAATGTAAATGAAGTACTTTTTCCAGCTTGCTGCCTGAAGTCCTTTATTGGTTTCATTAACAATAAGTTTTATTTTTGACCCGTGCTTTAGTTTCTTTTTACATTAACGATAGGTTGTGGTAAATGAATGTTACGGGAATTTTGCATGATGATTTTTGAAATTTAAATTCGTCTTCAAAGACGTCTTTTCTTATATGTTGATAGTTAAGTTAAACTAATTTTTTAATTTAAATTTTAAATAAAAAATTTCTATTATCTTTTATGTAAGCATAATGTGTAAATGTGCAGTTACTTCGGAAATAAATGCAATATTATAAATGGTGATTATAATTAAAGTCCCACTTTCAAAACGCTGTGAAAAAGGAACCAATCGTCACGATGAGGTCTAATTTGAACTGAAGAAACTTGAAGAAGGGGGAAACGGTACGTCAGCAAAACGAAGTTCCACTGATTTTTTCCGCCCAATTTGTTATGGCCCTGCCATGGTGGTTGCGTTTTCCACTAACAGTGTCACAACTGTTAAATGACTTGGAAGTGATTTTTTCAGTCAAAAAACTGAAACAATCAAGCACATTGAATGCTACAGTTGGTTTAATGTGTAACTCATACCAAATACGTAGTAATTTCGATTCAAAATATCACTGGCAGACGAAATCACTTTATTTATGCTGACCACAGAGCCATCTATTAATACACTTTGAAACTTCATTTTGAAGCCGTACCGTTTCCACCTTCTTTAAGTATCTTCAGAGAAAATTTAAACTCATTGTAACGAGTGGTTCCTTTTTCACAGCATTTAGAAAATGGGACTTTAATTATAATCATCCTATAATAAAATTTAATGAGTTATAAAATAAATCCCACTGGTATATTAAAGTACAGCTAGTGCTTGTTATGAAAGAATACAATTTGCCAGTTCAAAATATAAAATCATTGAAACATCTCCATATAAAGATAAATCCACACTCAAACACTGGACACTGGAGTCACTGGACCACAATCCAAATCAACACTGGAGGGCAAAGTGTTTGCATAATTTTTGCTGAGAACGGATCTCCTTGTACTGCTTCACCCTAGAGTAAACAGAGGCAGGGCCCTAGGCTGCCCTAGCAACAAATAAAAGTTCTTTCGAACGAGTTTTATAGATGGAAACAAAGATTTGAGTGGAAATATTCGAATTTGCAAAATAGAGGTTGGCTGTACTTATGTATTCCTTTCTTCTGCTTTTTCAAAGAGTCCTAACAATGCACAGTTCATGCATTCTTCAAATAATAAGAGTCAGAATGTAAATGAAACGCATCTTCCAGCTTGATGCCGAAGTTTCTCGTTGATTTTAATAACAATGGCGTTTGCTTAGCAAGTTTCATTTTTGACGCATGCTTTAGTTTCTTTTAGATCAATAAGAGATGGTTGCAAATGAATCTCACGTGAATTTTCAGATGACTTTTTTTGAAATTTAAATTCTTCCTCAAACGGGCGCTTTCTTAACTATTGATAGTTAAGTTAAAATATTTTTTTTTAAATTTAAATTTTAAATAAAAAATTTCTTTTACATTTTTTGCAAGAATAATGTGTAAATGTGCAGTTACTTGCGAAATGAATGCAATATTATACAGGGTGATTATAATTAAGGTTCCACTTTCAAAATGCTGTAAAAAAAGTACCACCCGCACAATGAGTTCAGATTTGAAATGAAGATACTTGAAGAAGAGGGAAATGACATACTTCTTCCAGCTTGCTTCTGAAGTTCCTCGTTGATTTTAATAACAATGGCGTTTGCTTAGCAAGTTTTATTTTTGATGTATGCTTTAGTTTCTTTTTAGTAGATTAATGATATGTTAGTTCAAATGAATCTTGCCTGATTTTGATGAAATATAAATTTTAAATAAGAAATTTGTCCTTACTTTTTATTCAGGAATATTTTGCAGTTACTTGGTAAATAAATGCAATATTATACACGATGAAACGGGAGAAACGATATGGCATAAAAGAAAGTTCCTAAGATTTTTCCCATCCAAATTGGTATGACCTTGTCGTGGCGGATGGGCTTTCCACCAACAGTGTCACAACTGTAGAATAACTTGGAAATCATTTTTTTCTGACAAAAAAATCTAAACAATCAAGCACATTGAACACTACAGTTGGTTTAATGTGCCACTCATGTCAAATGAGTTGTCATTTCGATTCAAAATATCACTGGCAGCCGAATTCACTTTCTCTATGCCGCTTTCAGCGTCATCTATTAATGCACTTTGGAGCTTGTTTTTGATACCGTGCCGTTTCCTCCTTCAAGTATCTTCAAATTTGAAATCATTGTGACAAAGAGATTCTTTTTTACAGCATTTTGAAAGTAGGACTTTAATTATAATCACCATTTATAATATTGCATTCAGTTCCTAATAACTGCACATTTACACATTATTCTTTCATAAAAGGTAAAAGAAATTTATTTAAAATTTAAAATATTTTATTACTCAAGTGCTGACATTAAAAAAAACGACTAGGACTGAATCAACACCACCCCCATAAGTTCGGAGCAGGCGATTTTTAGATAAACATTCCAACCTCCCCTTCCCGGAGAACAAATTTCGAACATTAGGTGGAATGGAAGGGGGATTTTGAAATTTAAAAATTATTTTAAGAAAAATAGAACAAGCGAGTTTTGGACATTATGTGAATGCGAATACTTTAAAGTAGCCAGCGATTCTGAAATTGAAGTTGTGGATAGATTTATCTTTACATGGAGATGTTGCCATGATTTAATACTTTGGACAGACGATTTGTATTCTTTCATATCAGGCACTAGCTCTATATTTCTTTTATAATATATAAGTGGGATTTCATTTCTAACTTATTAAATTTTATTGTACAGGGTGATTATAATTAAAGCCTCACTTTCAAAATGCTGTAAAAAAAGAACCACTCGTCACAATGAGTTCAAATTTGAACTGAAGATACTTGAAGAAGGGGAAACGATATGTCATTAAAAAAAGTTCCACTGTTTCCCGTCCAATTTGTTATGATCTTGCCAAGGTGGATGGGCTTTCCACTAACAGTGTCACAACTGTTGAATGACATGGAAGTCATTTTTTCCGTCAAAAAACCGAAAGAATCAAGCACATTGAACACTACAGTTTGTTTAATGTTTAACTCATACCAAATACGTTGTAATTTCAAATTAAAATATCGCTGACCGTCGAATTCAATTTCTTCATGCCGCTTATGGTGCCATCTGTTAATACACATCAGAACTTTTTCGATACAATATCGTTTCCCCTTCTTCAAGCCCTACGCGCAATGTTCCATAGACATATTAGACCGGGAAGTACGGTTTAAAGTGGATTCCAAAAGTTGTGGTACCATGCACCAGATCACTAGACACTCGACCATCAGGCTCACCACGACTAGGTAATACCAAATTGGATGGGAAAAATCTTTGGAACTTTTTTTGATGCTATACCCTTTCCCCCTTCATCAAGTATCTACAGTTAAAATTCATTGGGACGATTTGTTGGTTTTTACAGCATTTTGAAAGTTGGACTTTAATTATTTATAATCCCCCTTTATAATATTACATTCATTTCCCAAGTAACAGCACATTTACACATTATTCTTAAAAAGTAAGGACGTATACAGTATACAGAAAAAGTAAGTACACATAAAAGGTAACACGTATATAGTACACATAAAAAGTAAGGACGTATTTTTTATTTAAAATTTAAATTAAAAAAATATTTAAGCTTAACTATCAATATTTAAGAAAGAACATCTTAGGAGGACGAATTTAAATTTCAAAACCATCATCTCAAATTCACGTGAGATACATTTATAACTACCTATCGTTAATCTAAAAAGAAACTAAAGCCTGCATCAAAAATAAAACTCGCTAAGTAAACGCTATTGTTATTAAAATCAACGAGAAACTTCGGCAGCAAGCTGGAAGAATCGTTTCATTTACATCCTAACTCTTATTATTTGAAGAATGCATGAACTGTGCATTGTTAGGACTATTTGAAAAAGCAGAAGAAAAGAATACTTAAATACAGTCAACCTCTATTTTGCAAATTCGAATATTTCCACTCAAATCTTTGTTTCCATCTATAAAACTCGTTCGAAAGAACTCTATTTGTTGCCAGGACAGCCTAGGGCCCTGTTTACTCTAGGGCGAAGCAGTACAAGGAGATCCCTTCTCAGCAAAAATTATGCAAACCCTTTGCCCTCCAGTGTTGACATTAAAACAAACGACTAGGGCTGAATCAACACCACCTCCATAAGTTCGGAGCAGGCGATTTTTAGATAAACATTCCAACCTCCCCTTCCCGGAGAACAAATTTCGAACATTAGGTGGAATGGAAGGGAGATTTGGAAATTTAAAATTATTTTAAGAAAATTAGAACAATGGGTTTTGGAAAAATGGCGATTTCTGGAGATTATATGATGGCGAATTTATGATGGGTGGATTTATCCTTACAAGGAGTTGTTTCAATGATTTAATATTTTTACAAGAAAATTGTATTCTTTCGTATCAAACAGAGATAACATATAAGTTTGATTTGATTTCTAACTTATTAAATTTTATTACAGGCTGATTATAATTAGAGTTCCACTTCCAAAATGCTGTAAATAAAACCACTTGACTCAAGATGAAACTGAAAATTGGAACTGAAGATGATTGAAGAAGGGGGAATAGTCATGGCATTAAAAAAAGTTCCAACGATATTTCTCATCCAATTTGGTATGGCCTTGCCATGGTGTATGGGCTTTCCACTAATAGTGTCACAACTGTTGAATGACTTGGAAGTCATTTTTTCTGTCAAAATACCGAAACAATCAAGCACAAGGAACACTACAGCTGATTTAATGTGCAACTTATGTCGATAGTTGTTGATTTAAATTATCACTGCCAGCATAATTGACTTTCTTTATGCAGCTTACAACGCCATATAGAAATTTTTAATGCAGTACCGTTTCCCTCTACTTCAAGTATTTTGAGTTCAAATTTGAACTCACTATAACGAGTGGTTCTTACTTTACAGCATTTTGAAATGGGATTTTAATTATAATCACCCTGTATATATTTAATATTACTTTCAAATATTTAATTTATTTTCATTACATTCTAAAAGGTGTATTTATTTTTCAAAATTACTCACTAAAATCACCTTGCATACTTTTGCATTCATTTACCAAGTAACTGAACACTACAAAGTAACTACTACATCACACCCCTCCTGGGCAGTGTTAAGTGAGTAACATCGGTGCAGTGCTTGCCTTAACGCGTCAAAGACAATTTTGTAAGTGTTTGAAGGTGCATTAGAACAAAAAATATGTAAGGAAGCTTTTAATTTAAAATTTAAAAATAATATTTTTACTTAACTAACAATATCTTTAAAAGAACCCCTTTGAAGACGAATTGAAATTTCAAAACCAAAATCACAAATTGATGCAAGATTCATTTACAACAACCTGACATTAATCTAAAAAGAAACTAAAGCATGCTTCAAAAATAAAACTTGTTAAGCAAACGCTGTTGTTATTAAAATCAACGAGAAACTTCGGCAGCAAACTGGAAGAGTTTCATTTGCATTCTATCTCTCATTATTTGAAGAATGCATGAACCGTGCATTTTTAGGACCCTTTGAAAAGCAAAAAAGTGGAATACTTAAATACAGTCAACCACTATTTTGCAAATTCGAATATTTCCACTCAAATCTTTGTTTCCGTCTATAAAACTCGTTCGAAAGGACTTTTCTTTGTTGCTAGGACAGCCTAGGGCCCTGCCTCTGTTTACTCTAGGGCGAAACAGTACAAGGAGATCCGTTCTCAGCAAAAATTATGCAAACATTTTGCCCTCCAGTGTTGACATTAAAAAAAGCGACTAGGGCTGAATCAACACCACCCCCATAAGTTCGGAGCAGGCGATTCTTAGATAACCATTCCCACCTCCCCTTCCCATACATCAAACTTCGACATTAGGTGGAATGGAAGGAGGATTTGGAAATTTAAAATTATTTTAAAACAAATAGAACAAGTGGTTTTTGGAGATTATATGAATGCGAATAATTTAAAGTAGCCAGCGATTCGGAAATTGAAATTGTGGGTGGATTTATCTTTCCATGGAGTTGTTGCAATGATTTAATATTTTGTACAATCTCAGCCAAGTTGCATTTTTTCATATCAAGCAAGCGCTCTCCATTTCTTCGATATTATATGAGATTTAATTTCTAACTTACTAAATTTTATTACAGGGTGATTATAATTAAAGTCCCACTTTCAAAACGCTGTAAAAAAGGAACCACTCTGCGCGATGAGTTGAAATTTGAACTGAAGATTCTCGAAGAAGCGGGAAATCAAAAATGGTTACAAAGTGTATTAAAAGATGGTGCTTTAAGAGGAATAAAGAAAGTGAATTTGGCTGCCAGTGATACTTTGAAACGAAATTACAATGTATTTGGCTTGAATTGCACATTAAATCAACTGTAGTGTTCAATGTGGTGGATTGTTTCGTTTTTTTGACGGAAAAATTGCTTTAAAGTCATTCAACACATGTTACTCTGTTATTGGAAAGCCCATCCACCATGGCAGGGTCATATCAAATTGCATAGAAAAAATCGGTGAAATTTCGTTGGAACCTTTTTCTGATGCCATACAGTTTCTCTTTTCTTCAAGTATCTTCAGTTCAAATTTGAACTCATCGCGACCAGTGGTTCTTTTCTTTACAGTATTTTGAAAGTCGACTTTAATTATAAGCACCCTGTAATAAAACTTAATAAATTAAAAATTAAATCCCACTCTTTATGCTGCTTACAGCGCCATCTATTAATGCACTTTGGAACTTTTTTGATGCCGTACAGTTTCCAATTTCTTAAAGTGTCTTCAGTTCAAATTTGAATTGTGACGAGTGGTTCTTTTTTTTTACAGCATTTTGAAAATGGGACTTTAATTATAATCACCATGTATAATATTGCATTAATTTCCCAAGTAACTGCATAATTATACATTATTCTTGCGTTAAATCTAAATGAAATTATTTTATTTAAAAATTAAATTTTAAAATAAGACTTAAATTTAACTATCAATATTTAAGAAAGAACCCCTTTGAAATAGAATTTAAATTTCAAAAATCATCATCTCAAATTCACGTGAGATTATCACTAATCTAAAACGAAACTAAAGCACGAGTCAAAAATAAAACTTGCTAAGTAAACTCTATTGTTATTAAAATCAACTAGGAACTTCGTCAGCAAGCTGGAAGAAGTATTTCATTTACATTCTAACTCTTATTATTTGAAGAATGCACCAACTGTGCATTGTTAGGACCTTTTGAAAAAGCAACAGAAAGGAATACTTAAATACAGTCAAATTCTATTTTGCAAATTCTAATATTTCCATTGAAATCTTTGTTTCCATCTATAAAGCTCGTTCGAAAGAACTTTTCTTTGTTTCCAAGACAACCTAGGGCCCTGCCTCTGTTTACTCTAGGGTGAAGCAGTACAAGGAGATCCCTTCTCAGCAAAAATTATGCAAACACCTTTGCCCTCCAGTGTTGACATTAAAACAAACGACTAGGGTTGAATCAACACCACACCTATAAGTTCGGAGCAGGCGATTTTTAGATAAACATTCCAACCTCCCCTAGCCAGAGAACAAACTTTGACATTAGGTGGAATGGGAGGGGGATTTGGAAATTTAAAATTATTTTAAGAAAAATAGAAGAAGCGATTTTCGGATATTATATGAAAGCGAATATTTTAAAATAGGCAGCGATTCGGAAATTGAAATTGCTGTCGTATTTATCTTTACATAGAGATGTTTCAATGATTTAATACCTTGTACAAGCGAGTTGGGTTTTTGTATCAAGTACGCGTACTCCTTTTCTTCGATAATATATTATTGGACTTTAATTTCTAACTTGTTATATTTCATTATATATTTAAAATACTAACTTGCAAATATTTAATTTACTTTCATTATATTGTAAAAGGCGTGTTTATTTTTACAAGTTTATGCATTTAATTATTTCCCCTTTTAGCATTATTTAGATTATAATCAGATTCAATTAAAATTCAGGTTCTAATAATGCCTTTCAATTTTAAGAATCAAACAAAGCCAAAAATAAAGTAATTTTAAGAATCAAACAAGATCACCAACTGGTGTTAATGGAAGGTTATTGCTTTAGTGAGATATTTTAGTGATAAGTGTCTTGCATTTGTGTTCCCACCAGATAGTCTACCCATATCAATAAGATAAACATTCACATGTTTTTAAAATGATTAGGAAAGCATGTGTATGTTTATCTTATTTAGGCAGATTATCTGGAGGATCCAGATAGATCTTTGATTCTTAACTTTATTGTTCATGATGCTAAACATTTTGAAATTGTAATGTTTTTGTTACACAAATACTTAAATAGATAATATGAATTCAACAACTTGTGGAAAGGCCTTATTCTCCTGTGTGTGTCTGCTGATGTCCGAGATATGCCATTCTCTATTATGTATAAAAGACTTTTTCTATATGATGACTAGACAAGAGGACTTCCAAGAGCCTTGTAATGATGTATAAAATCAAGATTAATTCCTGTTTCTAATTTTAAAAAAGGCCTTTACTAGTTTTCAAAATATGTAGAAACATTAACAAAATCAATACTACCCATCTATGAACGCCATGGCAGTCCCATAACATACAAAATTATTAAATACGCTATGGAGGAATAAATTAAGATTTTATGTCTTTGCTCTTCAACTTTTGGATCAACTTTTATCATTCTCCCTTTATCAACCTCTCAACTTTTATCATCTTCAGATTGAGATTCATACCAAACTCCTCCAGCAAGCACTTTACTATAGTCTCATGAGTGGAGAAATGAAAACTTGTGAGTAGTTTTTATCCCAATACATAAAACTGAAGATTAAAAATAATTGCATTTCAATTGCATTGTAACAAGACGTATATTTTTATGTTATGTTACATTAAAAACTATATTATCTCTACAAGCATTTCACCAGTCCCCGGAACGTTGCAATTAAACATTGTATGTGATTCATTCAGAAATCATACCATGACAGTAATTCAGTTTTTCATATGCTGTAAATTTTAAAGGAAATTTAAAATTTTTCTTATTTGTAACCTAAGTAGCTACAGCCCTGAAAGATTGATAACTGCAAATCGGTTGATGAACCAGAAATGGGATGTGGAGCCCATCTATTAAAATCAAAAGCCAAAAAGATGTGTTGTCCAAAAGTAAAGATCGGATTGTAATCTCGACTTAATATGCATTTTCGTTGGACCACATTTTTTTTTAAAAGTGCTTTTCTTTAAATGCTTTTTTTGAAGTGCTCTTTTTTTTTGCTATAAGTCAGAAGCACTTATATATTTGGTAAAATTAAAAGGAGTTATAGAAACAATGAAATCTATCAATAAAAACTAAACTATTAATATAATTCAGTTAAAATAATGTGATGAATGAACATAAACAATAAATTGACAAAGCAAGTTATGTAAATGCCTATATTAATAACAAAACAAGTAAACAATGTGTATTCATTACTTTAAAAAAGGACATAATAGTAGGAGAACTAAAGGGAAAGATCACTCTGATATTTTGAAAGTGTGATTCTCGCATATGGCAATAAGAAATGAATCCTGGTAGAAAAAATTCAAGCAAATTCTCTTTATAACGTAAATTTCTTCTTAAAATTTTCCTTAATTACTTTTTACCTTATAATAAATTCTCCTGGCTTTATCTTCCTGAAAGTTCCAATAACAAGAAATATTACACTAGGAAATTAAAAATGAGATTTAAACTTAATAATCTCTTCAGAATACCCCTCCGCGTCTAATTAGAGTATTTTAGTTTCGTTTTGTAATTTTACTTTATTCATGATTTAGAATAATCATTTAATAGGTTTGGTTTCGTTTGTCATTCTAGGGTCATCTTGTGGACACTAGGGCTAAACAGACCTGGACCTACAGTTTAACGTGGATTTCGAACCACTCACAAACATTCATACCACAGCCCGGATTCGAATCTGCAGCCTGTGGTACCAAAAGCCAGAGTGCTAGCGAATTGACCATCAGGCCGCTCGTCATGTACTAATGAGAAATGCAAGCTTTATGTGTTATATTTGATTTGGTTTGTCGTTCTACGGTCATTTTTTGCACAGTTTAGGTTAAATAGACCTGGACCTACAATTTAATGTGGATTCCGAACCGCTAACATATCCATGCCACCGCCAGGATTCTAACCTGAAGCCTGTGGTAGCAAAGGCTAGAGCGCTAGCCAATTGGCCGTCAGGCCCTTCGTGTGTTAGAATCAATAGCTGTTAAATAATTTTGCAAATGTTCAAACAGCTGAAAAATAGAGAATCCTGATTCTTCCTAAACTAATAGTGTTCCAGAAAAGAGACGGCACAATAAAATTAAGTATTAATATAATTAGTTTTTAATATGAATTCGTAAAATTGTTGGAAATCACTTAATATTTTGCTTTTGGTGGTAGTTTGTTCAAATGCTGGAGTCAAATTGACCAAGCTCTTGTAATTAAAAAAAAAAAGGATATTTGTGATAAAGAGTGAATATAGAATATAAATAACTAATTATATATATATATATATGTGTGTGTGTGTGTGTGTGTGTGTGTGTGTGTGTGTGTGTTTATATAATTAGATTTCAATAAAGGTCGTGTAATTGTTGGAAACCACTTATTAATATTTTAGTTTTGGTGGTAGATGGCTCAAAGGTTGGAGCAAATTGTTCCAGTGGCTGTGATTAAAGCAAAAAAAGGTGTTTGTGCTAAAGGATTAACATAGAAATTTGCATAATTTGCGTGTACTGCACCTTGCATTCTAAATCTAATTTATATGCGTAATCTCTCTTGCTACCACTTAATTTCGTGACACGAGTACACCAGTATTTCGAACGCATGCAACAATCTACTCGAAAAAAAATAAATGAAACGGCGAGAGATTCATCAAAGTGTATTTCTTTCTTATGCGAAATGAATTAGCAAACAAGCGATTACAAATCACTCTCTCAAAGATTCGCCAGGTGGACTCGTTCCAAACGCTAGGAAATAATTGCTACCTGCGAAAGCGGCATTATATCATTTGCATTAGCGAAAGTAATTTTCTTGGAGGAGTCAAGCAATTACTGTGAGCGAAAACGTAATTGCGGATTCGAATTCAATTACATTTTTCTATTGGGCACCACGCACTCTGCATCTCTGTGCACTTGATTGGAAGAAAACTGGCGACACTTTTCGTAATGGTCACCGATATGAGTCCCTGTAATGAACTGAATGTGTCTCCAATTGATATTGTCAATTTTGATATTTGGATATAAATGAATTTTAGTCACTTACGTCACAATCTACTGAAAATAAGGAGTTACGTATTTATGGACCTGTAGTGAGATACAAGGTCGTGATTTATCCACATATAGTTTAAAATTCTGCAGTTTTATTCTAATTATCATAATCATTAAAACAAGTTAATAGGAATAAACTAAATTTGTGTTCAATTGATATTGCCAATTTTTATATTTGAATATAAATCCTGAATTTCTGCTACTTATGTCACAGTGTTGAAAATACAAGATTTCGAAATTAATAACCAGTACGTCATGTTCAAGGTCATGATTTATCCATATAAAATTTAAAATTTTGCAATCTTATTCCAATGATCATAATCAATAAAAAATAATTTAATACAAATGAACTAAAATTATGTCCAATTGACATGGTCAATTTTGATATCAGAGTATAAATTCTGAATTTTAGTTGCTTATGTTACAATGTAGCGGCCTGATGGCCAACTGGGCTAACGCGCTGGCTGTTGGCACCGAAGGCTTCAGGTTCGACCTGATTTTTTTATACTTATGTCACAATGTATTTAAAATACAATATTTTGAATTTAAGAAGATGTAGTGAGACACAAGATCATGATTTATCCAGATAGTATATAAAATTCTGCAATATTTTTCCAGTAAACATTATCATTAAAACAAGTTAAAAGGTATGAACTAAATGAGTGTCTTAGTCACTTACGCCATTTGCCACTTTTGATATTTGAATATAAATCCTTAATTTCAGTTACTTATGTCACAATGTATTGAAAATACAAGATTTCGAATTTAAGAACCCGTAGTGAGGGTCAAAGTCATAATTTATCCTTATAGAATTTGAAATTCTGCAACATTATTCCAATAATCATAATCATTGAAACACCTTAATAAGAACGAAATAAAAGTGTGTCCAATTGATGTTAAAATCAAAGGCTGTGAAATAATTTTGCAAATGTTCAAACATCTGGGAAATAGAGAATTTAGATTCTTCCAAAACTAATATTATTTCAGAAATGGGTCACCAGATAAAATTAAGTTTTACTATAATTAGTTTTTAATATAAACTTGTATAATTGTTGGAAACCACTTAATATTTTGCTTTTGTTGGTAGATTGCTCTGAAGTTGGAATCAAATTGTCCCAGAAGTTGTAATTAAAGCAAAAAAGGATGTTTGTGCTAAAGAATTAACATAGAAATTTTCATAATTTGCGTGTACTTCACCTTGCATTCTAAATTTAATTTACATGTGCAATCTCTCTTGCTAGCATTTAATTTCGTGACTCGAGTACAGCAGTTTGCGAATGCGTGCAACAATCTATTTGGTAAAAAAAATAATGGAAACGGCGCGAGATTCATCAAAGTGTGTTTCTTTCTTATGCGAAATGAATTAGCAAACAAGCGATTACAAATCACTCTCTCAAAGATTCGCCAGGTGGACTCGTTCCAAACGCTAGGAAATAATTGCTACCTGCAAAAGCGGCATCATCTCATTTGCATTAGCGAAAGCAATTTTCTTGGAGGAGGGAAGCAATTACTGTGAGCGAAAACGTAATTGCGGTTTCGGATTCAATTACATTTTTCCATTGGGCACCACGCACTCTGCATCTCTGTGCACTTGATTGGAAGAAAAGCTGCGACACTTTTCGTAATGGGCCCCGATCTGAGTCACTGTAATGAACTAAAAGTGTCTCCAATTGATATTGTCAATTTTGTTATTTGAATATAAATGAATTTTAGTTAATTACGTCGAAATGTATTTAAAATACAAGGTTTCGAATTTAAGAACCTGTAGTGAGCGTCAAAGACATGATTTATACAAAATTATAAATTCTGCAATATTATTCCAATATCATAGTCATCCTGCAGTATTATTCCAGTTCTCAATCATTCTGCAATATTATTGTTATCAAAATTTACAATAATCTTTAAAAAAATTTAATAGAAATGAAACAAAACGTTTGTGCAATTGATATTGTTAATTTTGATATTTGAAAATAAATTCTGAAATTTAGTTACATATGTCATAATGTATTGAAAATAAATCCTACATTTTAGCTACTTATGTCACAATGTATTTAAAATACAAGGTTTCGAATTTAAGAACCTGTAGTTACTGTCAAAGTCATGATTTATCTTTATGGAATTTAAAATTCTGCAACATTATTCCAATAATCATAATCATTGAAAGACTTTACTATGAACTAACTAAAAGTGTGTCCAATTGTTGTTAAAATCAAAGGCTGTGAAATAATTTTGAAAATGTTCAAACAGCTGGAAAATAGGGAATTTAGATTCTTCCAAAACTAATATTATTAGACACCACAATAAAATTAAGTTTTACTATAATTAGTTTTTAATATAAACTCGTATAATTGTTGGAAACCACTTAATATTTTGCTTTTGTTGGTAGTTTGCTCTAAAGTTGGAATCAAATTATCCCAGAAGTTGTGATTAAAGCAAAAAAGGACGTTTGTGCTAAAGGATTAACATAGAAATTTGCACAATTTGCGTGTACTTCACCTTGCATTCTAAATTTAATTTACATGTGCAATCTCTCCTGCCACCACTTAATTTCGTGACACGAGTACAGCAGTTTTCGAATGCGTGCAACAATCTATTTGGAAAAAAAAATAATGGAAACGGCGAGAGATTCATCAAAGTGTTTCTTTCTTATGCGAAATGAATTAGCAAACAAGCGATTACAAATCACTCTCTCAAAGATTCGCCAGGTGGACTCGTTCCAAACGCTGGGAAATAATTGCTACCTGCGAAAGCGGCATTATATCATTTGCATTAGCGAAAGCAATTTTCTTGGAGGAGGGAAGCAATTACTGTGAGCGAAAACGTAATTGCGGTTTGGGATTCAATTACATTTTTCCTTTGGGTACGTACCACGCATTCTGCATTCCTGAGCACTTGATTGGAAGAAAAGCTGCGACACTTTTCGTAATGGGCACCCATCTGAGTCACTGTAATGAACTGAAAGTGTCTCCAATTGATATTGTCAATATTGATATTTGAATATAAATGAATTTTAGTTACTTATGTCACTGTGTAATGAAAATACAGGATTTTGATTTTAAAAATTGTAATCAATTACATGGTCCCGATTTATGCATATAGAATTTAAAATTATGTGATAATAATCCAATTATCATAATCACTAAAACTACTTAATGAGTAAAGTGAATAGAGTGAAAATTATTGTCAACTGAAACGAAGAATTTCAAAATTACTTCTTTTCACCACTAGCAATTAACAATTCAATACGAAATGCAACGTGTATAATTTAGCATTGATGTATCAGATTTACCAATTCGAGTTTCTTTAATGAATTTTTGAGGTTTGATTTGTCACTCTACGGTCATTTTGTGCACACTTTAGGCTAATTAGATCAGGACCTACAGTTTAACGTGGATTCTGAATCACCAACAAACATCCATGCCACCGCCAGGATTCGAGCCTTAAGCCCGGAAGGTCAAACCATCAGGTAACTAATTTTCATGAATCATCATTTTCAGCCATCAGGTAACTAATTTTTTGAGAATATCATGAATCTCATGCAAAGACAACGCGATGTTCACATGGAATAAACATCGTAATTTCCTGCCTATAATCTGCGGATTATAAACTAAAAAGAAAAAGAAGCAAAATTTCGAAGATTTTTGTTGTTGAATACAATCTGTAAACATTTTTTTTTTCCTGAAAGTTTCTGAAAAATCGTTAACATGCGTTTTGCCAACAAAAAATTGTGTGTGAGAAGTATACAAAATTTGTTAAACATGAAAAAAGGAACACCGATTATATGAAAAAAATAAATCACAATGGGCAATGGAATTAGAAATTAGACAAAATACAACTTGTATTATAGTTGATGTAAAAAGTTTTAAAATCTTTACGAAATACTAAATTAACTGTCATTTTTACATATCAATGAAATATGGGGATTTCAAATAGTCGAAAAATGCTGTTTCTTTTGTTACTACACCAGCTCTTAAATGCAAATCCATATTACAGTTTCCAATTATTTAAATTTCTAACACAATTTGTATATAATTGTGACATCAAGAGAGACATTCTCGTGAACCAATTGCAAATTGGTTCACGAGAATTTGAACCAACGAGAATTTGAACCATCAACGAGAATTCTTAGTGTGAACAGAATCGTAGGAATGAGTCAACCATCTCGCTGCGCTCCCACCAGAGTGAAACAGATTTCTCGTAGACGACATTTTCTACCAGCTATCACTCATAGCAAGAAATAATGGCTTGTTCCTCGTTGTCAGATGGGGACACTTGGAGCGAAAACGACTCATTTGTCTCGTACTCTCAACTATTCGCAGACTCAGAATGCCACAAAACCATTTGATGGCAGCATCTATGCTAACGACTATGCATTGGTGGATAGGTAGCCTTTGCACGGTTGAGCGTTGTCTGTAACGTATTTCACCGTATAGCCAATGTCTTTCATTCGTTCCATTAGGAACAAAAAAGCGATTCATCGTAATAAGTAACGTTTAACCAATCAATGCGTAGTGTCGCAGCAGCGCAAATGTTATCTATCCGCCAATGCACAATCGTTAGCACAGATGCTGTCATTAATCGTCTGCTACAGAACCCGATATGCAATAACTATCGATGAACTGTCGTTCTAAGCACACTTGAGGGAGCATCACTCCTTCCCCCAATAACTGATTCCTTTTAACACTAAACGTCGATTCATCAGGACGTGATGTTGCAACTGTCATTTCTGTTTTTCATCTATGGTTCTTGGGGCACTGCAACTTCCCCTTCACTAATTTTATATAATTGTCTATCATTATGTGAACTGCATATTTTCATCACAACAGCATGTGAAGAGTTCGAAACTCCACAGGTTCTGAAAGGCTGTTACCTTTGGGCTGTAAGCCAAAAATCATACATTTTTATACGTCTGATTTATAGCTCTGATTCTGCGTAACAATGAATTTTATTAAAAATTTATGAGTTATATTTAAAAAATTTATTTTCGAATGTCTACAGTACACTTTATAAGCCTACCAAATGGAGATAATATGTATCTTCTGTGATTGGCTATTGAGCACTGATATCAAAAATAAGAAATGGTAACGTTATTGTAACATGAACTTTGTACTTATTAGGTTCAGATCTAACATGATCGTAGAGCGTTATGAGGCTATTGTTACCCCATGCCTGCAGCTTATCTTCAAACTACCAGCACCCTCTGGATAGTGGTAAGTGAGTAACATCGGTGTAGTCCTTGCTTATGGCATAAAAGACAACCCTCTAAGTATTTGCCAGCTGCATCAGAAAAAAAAATTTCGATGTTTTGAAATTTTCACTTTGAATTATGTTTTACTTCGCTGTGTGCTAGAAACTATATTTTTTGCTAACATTTTTCCTCTGTAAGTTTGTTTGTTTCTTATCCCATTTGGTCAGCAACAACATCTAGATCAAGCCCCTGAACGCGTGTGTTCTCATGGAAGGAGGGACAGCTTCTGTTGTGATTTAGCACCGATAGTTAGATGTCTGACTTGGTTCCATTCGTCCTAAAGAAGGAAGGCAATGACTTCTGGGAGGACTTTTAGAGGAAAGCACCCCGCATTTACATACCGTAAGGGAATACCGTATGCGAACCCGGAGAACTCCTACCAGATAGTCCGACTCACGAGGTCTAAGTATTTGCTTTAGAAAGAAAACTTTGTACTTAATTGATGTATACAGAATACATCTCAGGAATTTCAGAGTTAATTAAAGAAATATTATTATGAAAGAAATATTATGTATAATTCATATTTTAATTCTATTATAGATATAATAATAACTTTATTATTTGATGTACCAAAAATATAACAGATTCAATTGCAACAGGACATTTTCCAAACTTCAGATTTTCTAAATAAACGAAGAGAAAAAGATCCCAACAGTACCATCCGTTTTTTTACACTCTAAACCTTATTATTTTCCCCTCTCTTCAACGAAGCCCTTAATTTTAGATTCACCAAGGAGTAGCAGCTTCAGAGTAACAAATCGAATGAATTTGCCCCGATTTTTTCTTGCTTAACGAATTCCGTCGCGCTAGAGCAATCGATATCTGGAGGGAGTTGAACCTCCAGAGAACGTGCTCGGAGAGACAATGGAAAAATTGAATAAAAGAGGTGAAAATTGTTGCCATTCCCCCGCTATGAATCATCGACGAAATTTTTGAAAGGCTCATTGTGTGACCTCTTTGATTGGAAATTATTTGATTATTATTCCGTTTGGTGTTTCTGATGTGTCTTTGTTCTTGTTTTTTGTTGTTGTTGTTGTTTACTGGTGAATCATTAAGAAAAAATGAAATGAATGTCGCTTTAGTATCGAAAGTTGCGCTTTGAAATTTATTTAGGATTTTTTGAAATCCATCTTGACAAATCGATTATAAATACACTGAAGTGACAAAAGTCATGGGATAGCAATATGCAAATTTTCAGATGGCAGTAGCATCGCGTAGAATAGGTATAAATGCGCAGTGCTTTCGCAGAGCTTTCATTTCTGTTCAAGTTATTCATGTGAAGAGGTTTTGACGTGATGATGACCGCAGGACGGGAATTAACAGACTTTGAACGCGGAATGTTAGTTGGAGCTAGACGCATGGGTCATGCCCTTTCGGAAATCGTTTCAACATTCCCAGATCCATTGTGTCAAGTGCCGAGAGTAGGAAATTTCAGGCATAACATCCCACCATGGACAGCGCAGTGGTCGACCGCCTGCACTTAACGACCGAGACCGGCGACGTCTGCAAAGAGTCGTAAATTCTAACAGACATTGCGTCAAATAACCGCAGAAATCAATGTGGGACGTACAAGGGACTTGTCTGTTAGAACTGTGCGGAGAAATTTGGCTTTCTTGGGCTATTCCAGCAGAAGACCGACTCGAGTGCCTTTTGACAGAACGACATCGCTTGCAGCGACTCTCGTGGGCACGTGAGCATATCGGTTGGTTAGATGAATGGAAAACCGCGGCCTGGTCCGATGAGTCACGATTTCAGTTGGTAAGAGCTGATGGTAGGGTTCGAGTGTGGCGCAGACCCCACGAAGCCATGGACCCAAATTCAGCAAGGCAAAGTTGGTGGTGGCTCCGTAATGGTGTGGGCTGTTTTTTCATGGCATGGACTTGGTCCTCTGGTGCGACTGGACCGAACATTGACTGGAAATGCTTATGTTCAGTTACTTGGAGATCACTTGCAGCCATTCATGGACTTCATGTACCCAAACAACGATGGGATTTTTATGGATGACAATGCGCCATGTCACCGGGCCACAACTGTTCGCGATTGGTTTGGAGAACATTCTGGACAATTCCAACGAATGATCTGGCCACCTAGATTGCCCGACATGAATCCCATCGAGGTGGGACATCATCGAGAGGTCTGTTCGTGCCCAAAATTCTGCACCATCAATGCTTTCCCAATTATGGACGTCTATCGAGACAGCATGGCTCAATATTCCTGCAGAAGACTTCCAACGACTTGTTGAGTCCATGCCACGTCGAGTTGCTGCACTTCGCCGAGCGAAAGGAGGGCCGACACGATATTAAGAGGTATCCCATGACTTTTGTCACTTCAGTTTATAAGCATTCTTTGACACAATATTAGCGTCTCTTTATTTCCTAAATTTCTGCAACAAGTGGGGGGGGAGCGTTGCTTTCATTTGATAAAATGAAAGCAATTATTTTTTGAGAATTTCAGTTTTTTTCAAGTGAACTGATTAAAATTAAAAAATTATGATAAAATAATATTTAATATTATTTTCTCATAATTTAAATATATTAGCGCTGTAATACTCGGTACCACAGGTCTCGGGTTTGAATCCCGGCGGTGCCATGGATGTTTGTATTCGTTTGGAATTCACTTTAAACCGTAGGTCCCGGTCTAACAGGACCATAGAGCGTTGTGGGAGTATTGCTACTCTACGTCCGTAGCTTATCTTCAAGCTACAGCACCTCCTCGGTAATGCTAAGTGAGTGACGTCGGTGTAGCGGTTGAATTAAGGCATCCAAGACAACTGTCTAAGTGTTTGCCTGCTGCATTAGAAAAAAAATAATAATAATATTAACTTTAATTATAAATTTCAATACTATTAATTAAAATTCTTATTTTCCCAAAACAATATTAACCAAGCATCTCCTATCTCGAAATCTGTCAGTAGGCTATGAATCTGCCATTCCCGGCTATGAATCATCAACTAAATTTTGAAAGGCTCATTGTATGACCTCCTTGAGTTGAAAATTATTTTATTATTTTCCCGCTTTGTGTTTCTGCTCTGTCTTTGTTTTTGTTTTTTCTTGTTGTTTTTTTTTTCCTGGTGAATCATTAAGAAAGAATCTGATGTATTTTGATGAAATGAAGGATACCTTAGTATCGAATGTTGAGATTTGAAGTTTATTTTGAATTTTATGAAATCCATTTCGACAAATCGATTATAAATATAAACACTCTTTGACGCAATGTGTAGTGCTTTTTTCCTTCGAAATTTCTGCAACAAGTGGAGAGAAAAGATGAAATTTGATAAAAATGAAAATAATTTTTTTTCAGATTTTTTTTTATTCTGTAGACTGAATCAAAATTACAAATTATGATTAAATAATATTGATTTTCTAAATTCAAGTGGAAGAAAAAGACGAAATTTAATAAAAAGGAAAACAATTTTTGAATTTTCTTTTTCAATCTGTGGACTGATTAATAATTAAAAATTATAATGAAATACATTTAATATTATAAAAGAAACATATTTGCAATTGAGAAGTTGCTACTAAAGGGGTAAAATGTTTTAAAAATAATATAAAAGAATTGTACACTTTACAATAAGCTATTTTCCATTTTAGAAATATTTTGCTTTTAATAAATATTATGTTCCAAAATACGCGGAACATGAAATCCGTCACCGAACCTGAGGTCTCCCTCCCCTTTCCCTCTGTTTAAAACTTCTTATTCATATTTTTTTTTCTTCTTCTAATGCAGCTGGCAAATAGACCGTGATCTTTCGTCATAAGGGCTGCGCCGATGTTACTCCTTTGCATTACCCAGGGGCGCGTGTAACTGGATGGTAAGCCACGGACGCGGAGTAACAATGCCCCCGCAGCGCTCTACGATCCTATTAGGACCGGGACCTACGGTTTAAAGTGGATTCCGAGCCCTACAACACCCATGGGCAACACCGGGATTTGAACCCGATACCTGTGGTACCGAACGCCAGAAAGCTAGCCATTCGGCCATCAGGCCCCATTCATATTGTTGTTCATATGAATGAAAAATTTTAAAGTCCTGTCTGCAAACAGTTATATCTACAAAGAATCCTGAGAACTCTATAGAGAGGAACTTTGTACACTAACTAAATAACTCTCCAGCACTACAGTCCATGTTGGACCATAAGCTCCCTAACAATACGTCTTCAAAATAGTCTGTCTCTGTCTTTGGTTTTTAATCTGTGATATGGCTTTATGGCCAATTGGCACCCCTTGCCTTTGCTGTCACATGCTTCAGGTTTCAGGGCGGAGGCATGGATGTTTGTTGGTGGTTTGTTGTGGTTTGAATCCACGCTAAACTGTAGATCCTGGTGTAATTAATCTAAAGTGGGCTCAAAATGACCGTAGAGCGACAAACCAAACCAATTTGTGATCTTTAAGTTTTTCAGATCCTCCTCTACCTCTCAATACATATCTTTTTTTTTGGCCTTCACTTTTTTTTTTTTTTTTTTTTTTTAGCCCTGGCACTTAATCTTGAAAATGTCCTTTATAATATCGTTCATTCTATGAGCATAAGTTAATCTCTCCTTTTTGATTATCGTTTTAAGCGTTGAGTTATAAATTATGATGGCCAAGTGGCAAGTGTTCTGGCTCTCGGTACCACAGATTTCGAGTCCCAGCGGTGACATGGATGTTTGTACTAGTTCGGAATCCACTTTAAACCGTAGGTCCCGATCTAATAGGATCATAGAGCATTGAGGGCTAGTATTACTCGCGTCCGTAGCGTATCCTAAGCTACACGTGCCCCTGAGTAGTGCTAAATGAGTAACAGCGGTGCAACCCTTGCTTTCGGTAAAAAGATTAATTGTCCCTGCATTGAAACAGCAACATAATGTTAACCCAAATTCTAACGTTCAATACTATTTACTCGTGCGGGGTAGTGTTACTCGCGTCCATAGTATATCTTCAAATTGCACGGACCCTCAGGGTAGTGTTAAAGGAATAACAGCAGTGGAGCCCTTGCTTATGGCAAAAATATTAACTGTCTCTGTATTGCCAATTGTATCGGAACAACAACATAATATTAACATAAATTATATTGATCAATACTTTCTACTCGTGCGGGTTACTGTTACTCGCGTCTGTAGTATATCTTCAAGCTACACGCGTCGCCTGGTTGCTAAATAAGTAACAGTGGTGCAGCCCTCGCTTATGGCAAAAAGATCAACTACCTCTGTGTTGTCAGTTGCACTAGAACAACATAATATCAACTTAAATTCTAATTTCCAATACTATTCACTCAAATTCTTATTTTCTCAATGAAATCGAAATGAAATGTGCAGTGTATTTATAAGTTTAATCATTCCGTTAAAAAATGTGTTTGTGTTTTTTTTATCATGTGTCAACATGATGTTTTCCATGTGAGGGGTCCGTGACGTTATCCGAAAATGTGGGCCAAGCAAATAAAACTCCATTGCAAATTTTGGCTGAAAATGGTACTTTGGGCCCTTTAACTCTTAAAAATAATTCATGAATAACGTTAGTTTTAAGGAATTTTCTGGAGAATTTGGCTTTTAATTGTAGGGTTTTGTAGTGTTTTATATCAATTTTCATGTTTTGGGTTGGGATTTTAAACATTTGTATTTCCAATGGCTATAAGTACTCGTAGTGTGTTGATCAATTAATTCTTTTTGAAGTTTCACTTTTATCACTTTTGGTATATTCCGGTGTCTATTGAGCTATATAATGCTTCTTATTGTATTTGGCATATTTCTTTCTTCATTTATATCTTGAATTTTAAAGCTTTGATGTATTCTTTTGGGTATTTTGTGTGATAACGTTTCTTGCAGAATTTGGAATACTTCATTCTTCATTTACGACTAGAATTTTCAAACTTTGATATGCATTACAACCAATTGCTTCCTATACCTCATGCATTATTAAACATTGGTATATTCCTGAGTTTATTCATTCGTTTTTTAATGTTCACACACGATAAGTTGAAATTTGTCGAGGAGATTTCAGCTTCTTAAAAATTAAAAAATATATATACATGATTTAAAAAAACATTTTATTATTTATTTATTTTCTTCGGAAAGCAAAACAGAAACGCCCTTACAACAGCCAGCTTACTACATGTACACACACAAAAATAGCGAATCGCTTTTAGAGTTTCGAAAAAACATCTAAGTTTTCGAATGCTGTCAAATGCACGAGAATTCAAAGAAAAAAAGTTATAAAAATTTTGAGACTCGAAGAAACGCGCCCTTATCCATTATATTTGACAGTGAGCCTTTTCTCTCTCTCTCCCGAAAAGAAAAGTCGGAGAAAAATTTTTTAGGGTTTAGTGAGGCGCAAGAAACACTCGGAGCGTATTTACATGCAGCAGACACGCTCGCTTGAGGGGTGTTGAGAAAAAAATCTGTTGGAGGAGTTTGAATGTTATTAATGCTATTCTACCCTTCATTAATCATTCAATCCCTTTTTAAGCACTTCGCTCATCGGGGGTCGTACACACATTGAAAACTGCTTTAAGGTGGCAGAAGCTCAGAATTATTTAAATTTATATATGAATATTATTATCAGCTTACTTTGCAATAATATTTCATGGAATCATTTCTGTGTTATTATCTGAAGTTCATTTATCTCCTTTGCTTGGTCAAATAAATAAAAAAAAATTATTTTCTTTTGTCTAATGTAGCTGGCAAACACTTAGACAGTTCTTCTTTCTTATTTAGCATTAAACTTATTTTACCACAATTCTTAGTTTTTAATCAGTCACTGATTAAAAAAATCTGAAAAAAAAATACTTTCAGTTCATGAAATTTCATCTTTTCCTTCCACTTGTTGCAAAAATTTAGAAAAAAAACCCCAGAAAAGTATACATTGTGTCAAAGAATGTTTGTATTTATAATTGATATATTGAGATGGATTTCCAAAAATCCTCAATAAATTTCAAAGCGCAAATTTCGATACTGAACAATCTGCATTTCATAAAAATACATCACATTATTTCTTAATGATTCCCCAGTAAAAACATGTACTATATAAAAAAAATAATTTTTAAGTCAATTCCTACTTTTTTTCACTCTATTGCAGAAAGTCCTTTATAAATAATTTTCATTCATTTTGTAAAGTTTATCTGGCGCCATCTATAGGTAGATACATACAACTTAAATCTAAAAAAAACTAAAATTAATTAATTAAATTTAATTACTGAATTAATATTTGAAAAAAAAACTGTATTAACATCAAATGTCATCCATTAGAAGTTCAAAAAAAATGTATTTGAACTTGAGTGGAGGAATAGAAAGTATTTTATGAACGATTGAAAATTTGAACAAGATATATATAGTTAGAGTGTGAGCTAATAGAAGGAATTGAAAAGCAACAAAATACAAAGATACAGCAGAAACACAAAGCGGAAAAGTAATTAAATAATTTCCAACTCAAAGAGGTCACACAATGAGCCTTTCAAAAATTTCGTCGATGATTCATAGCGGGGGAATGGCAACAATTTTGATCTCTTTTATTCAATTTTTCCATTGTCTCTCCGAGCACGTTCTCCAGAGGTTCAACTCCCTCCAGATATAGATTGCTCTAGCGCGACAGAATTCGTTAAGCGAGAAAAAAGAGGGGCAAATTCATTCGATTTGTTACTCTGAAACTGCGACTCCTTGGTGAATCTAAAATTAAGGGCTTCGTTGAAGAGAGGTGAAGTAATAAGGTTTAGAGCGTAAAAAACCGGATGGAACTGTTGATACCTTTTTCTGGTTTTTATTTAGAAAAATTTGAAATTTGGAAAACGAATCCGTTTTATTTTTGGTACATCTAACAATAAAGTTATTATAAGTATATAATAAGATTAAAATATGAATTACAAATAATATTTCTTTAACTAACTCTGAAATACCTGAGATGTATTCTGCATCGTGAACTACATCAGTTAACTACAGGTTCTTAAATTCGAAATCTTGTATTTTCAGTAGTTTGTGGCATAAGTAACTAAACTTCATTTATATTCAAATATCAAAATTGACAATATCAATTAGACACACATTCAGTTCATTATAGGGTCTCGGATCGGTGGCCATTACGAAAAGTGTCACAGCTTTTCTTCCAATCAAGTGCACAGAGATGCAGAGTGCGTGGTGCCCAATGGAAAAATGTAATTGAATCCCAAACCGCAATTACGTTTTCACTCACAGTAATTGCTTCCCTCCTCCAAGAAAATTACTTTCGCTAATGCAAATGATATAATGCCGCTTTCGCAGGTAGCAATTATTTCCCAGCGTTTGGAACGAGTCCACCTGGCGAATCTTTGAGAGAGTGATTTGTAATCGCTTGTTTGCTAATTCATTTCGTATAAGAAAGAAACACTTTGATGAATCTCTCTCGCCGTTTTCATTATTTTTTTCTTATATAGATTGTTGCACGCATTCGAAAACTGCTGTACTTGTGTCACGAAATTAAGTGGTGGCAGGAGAGATTGCACATGTAAATTAGATTTAGAATGCAAGATGCGGCACACGCAAATTATGCAAATTTCTATGTTACATCTTTAGCACAAACATTTTTTTCTTTAATCACAACCTCTAGGACAGTTTGACTTCACCTTTCGAGCAAACTACTACCAAAAGTAAAATATTAAGTGGTTTCCAACAATTATACGAGTTTATATTAAAAACTAATTATATTAAAACAACTATTTTATTCTTTTCTGAAACACTATCTGTTTTGAAAGAATCAGTATTCTCTATTTCTCAGCTGTTTGAACGTTTGCAAAATTATTTAACTGCCTTTGCTTCTGACACATAAGTGGCCTGATGGCCAAATGGCTTCTGCTCTGGTCTTTGCTACAACAGACTTCAGGTTAGAATTCTAGCGGTGGCATGGGTGTTTGTGAGTGGCTAGGAATCCACTTTAAAAAGTAGGTCCCGGCCTAATTAGCCTAAAGTGTGTAAAAATGACGTAGAGCGGCAGACGAAATAAAATCTAACACATACATTTTGTATTTCCCAGTATTACATGATGAACGGCCTGATGGCCAGTGGTCTGGCCTTAGGTATCGCAGGTTCTAGGTTCGAATTCTGGCGTTGGCATGGATGTTAGATAGTGGTTCGGAATCCACTTTAAACTAGGTCCGGGTCTGTTTAGCCCTAGCGTCCACAGGAAGACAGTAGAGCGACAAACCAAACCAAACTTATTACATGATGATTCTAAAGCGTGAATAAACTAAAATTATAAAATGAAACTAAAGGATTCTCATTAAATGCGGAGGAGTGTTCTCAACAAACTACTTATAAAGATTAAGGCTCAATTTTAATTTCCTAATTTAATATTTCCTGTTATTGAAACTTTTAAGATGGTAAAGATAAGGTCAGGACAATTTACTATAAGGTCAGAGAATTTACTTGATTATTTCTGTCAGGACTCATTTTTTGTAGTCGTATGCACGAATCCCACTTACAAAGTAAGAAAGTGATATTTTACTTTAGTTCCCCTTCTATTACTTCCTTTTCAACGTATGGAGTAGACAGTTTTTATTTTTTTTTGTTAACAATTTAAGTATTTACATGACCATAAATAATAAATTGACTTGTTATTTATCAAATAATTTCATTAAATTGAATTAACCGAAATTTTAATTTCCAATACTATTTACTCAAATTTTAATTTTCTCAAAAAAATCGAAATGAAATGTGAGCTTATTTATACATTTAATCACTCCTGTAAAAAAAGTGTGTGTATTTTTATTTTTTATGTTTCGGAAATAAAAACAGAAACGTCCTTTACAACAGCCTGCTTACATGTACGCACAAAAATAGGAAATAGAGATAGAGACTGGGACCTATGGTTTAAAGTGAATTCCGCACTCCTACAAACATCCATGGTACCATTTGATAACAAACCTGTAACCTGTGGCACCGAGCGCTACTCATTCGGCCATCAGGCCCCTTTTTTAATAATATTAATTCAAAATTTAAGCGGCTGATAGCCAACTTGGTAGCGCAATGGCCTTTGGAAACATAGGCTTCAAATTCTAATCCTGGTGGTGGCATGGATGTTTGTGAGTGGTTTGGAATCCACGTTAAACTGTAGGTCCCGTCCTAGTTAGCCTAAAATGTGCAAAAAATGGCCGTAGAGCGACAAACCAACCCAATCCAAATTTTAATTTCCAATAATATTTACTCAAATTCTTATTTTCTCAAAGAAATCGAAATGAAATGTGAATTTATAAGTTTAATCATTTAAAAAATGCGTGTGTATTTGCATTTATTATTTTTTTTCAGAAAGCAAAATAGAGACGTCCTTCACAACAACCTGCTTACATGCACACACAAATAGCGAATCGCATTTAGAGTTTCGAAGAAACATCTAAGTTTTCGAATGCTGTCAAATGCACGAGAATTCACTGGAAAAAAAAAGTTATATAAAAGTTTTCAGACTCGAAGAAACACGCCCTTATCCATTACATTTGACAGTGAGCCTTTTCTGTATCTCTCTCCCGAAAAGAAAGTTGGGAGAAAACGTTTTTTAGGGTTTAGTGAGGCGCAAGAAACACTCGGAGCGTATTTACATGCAGCAGACAAGCTTGCTTGAGGGGTGCTGAAAAAAAAACTGTTGAAGGAGTTTGAATATTATTAATGTTATCCTCCCCTTCATTAATCATTCAATCCTTTTTTAAGCACTTGGCTCATCGGGGGTCTTATGCACATTGAGAACTGCTATAATATTGAAAAAGCTCACATTTATTTAAATTTATGTATGAAAATGGGCCTAAATTTCCGTGTGGCTAGCGCTGTCGTGCTCGGTGCCACAGGTTTCGGTTTCAAGTACCGGCGGTATCATGGATGTTTGAAGTGGTTCGGAATCCCCTGTATACCATAGGTCCCGGTCTAATAGAATCGTAAATAGTTGCGGGGGTATTGTTACTCCGCATCCGTGGCTTACCTTCAAGCTACACGCACCTCCTAGGTAGTGCTAAGTAAGTAACGTCTGTGCAGCGCTTGCCTTAAGGCATCAAAGACAACTGTCCAAGTGTTTGCCAGCTGCTATTAGTTTGCATTAATTTTTCATGGAATAAATTCTATGTTATTATCAGAAGTTCACTCCTCTCTGTAATGGTTTGTAATCCACTTTAAACTTCGTCACACTTAAACACTTGTCTTCTTGTAAACTTCGGAGTCCCAGTCTGTTTAGCCCTCGTGTGCACAAGATGACCATAGAGCGACAAGCCAAACCAAACCTTTCCTTGGGCAAATTAAGATTTTTTTATATACAAACAGATTCTTAATCTGATGTTGTTGTTTCTTATCGTACTTGGTACACCTCTAGACCAAACCCACGAACCCGTATGGACCCATGATTGAAGGAAAAGGGGGGGCTGCCGATGATAGAAATCTGACTTGGTTCCGTTAAGCTCTACAGTCATATGAGATCGGTTTAAAGTGTTTTTCGAACCACTACAAACATCCATGGCACCGCCGGGACTCGAAACCGAAACATGTGTCACCGTGCGCCAGAGAGCTAGACATTCGGCCATTCTTACCCACATTGATTTATAAATTCTTCATCTAAAATTTAGATACGGAAAATTAGTTCTTGACGGATGCCGACTCAAATTCTAATCCTCAATCATCATCAGTGGCGCTACATACCCATGGTGGGCCTAGGCCATCTGCCTGAAGATGTTGGCAGAAGATGCTTTCTTTTTACAGGGCAGGATTGTACGAACTACGTCCAATGCTCTACCGCCATATTAGACCAGGACCAACGATTTAAAGTGGATTCCGAACCACTGCAAACATCCATAGCACCGTCGGGACTCCGAAACCTATGGCAAAGAGCGCCAGAGCGCCAGAGCTTTTTATTATTATTTACTTTCTTTGGAAAGCAATACAGAAATGTCCTTTACAACAGCCTGCTTACTACACGTACACACAAAACTAGCGAATCACATTTAGAATTCCGAAGAAACATCTAAGTTTTCGAATGCTGTCAAATGCACGAGAATTCACAGAAAAAAAAGTTATGAAAATTTTCCGACTCGAAGAAACGCGCCCTTATCCATTACATTTGACAGTGAGCCTTTTCTCTCTGCCGAAAAGAAAGTTAGGAGAAAATGTTTTTTAGGGTTTAGTGAGGCGCAAGAAACACTCGGAGCGTATTTACATGCAGTAGACACGCTCGCTTGAGGGCCGCTGAGAAAAAAATCTGTTGAAGGAGTTTGAATGTTATTAATTCTATACTCCCCTTCATTAATCATTCAATCCCTTTTTAAGCACCACGCTCATCAGGGGGTCGTACACATATTGAAAGCTTCTTTAAAGTGGAAAAAGCATAGAATTGTTTAGATTTGTTATTATGAATATTACTATCAGCTTACTTTACTTTCATATTTCATGGAATCATATCTTTGTTTTTTTAAGTTCACTCATCTGTTTTGCTTGGTGGGGGATGGCCGAGTAATGGCCGAGTGGCTAGCGCTCTAGCACTCGGTTTCGAGTTCGAGTCCATATCCATCGAGTTCCAGGGGTGCCATAGATGTTTGTAGTGGTTCGGAATACACTTTAAATTGTAGGTCCCGGTCTGTTTAGCCCTCGTGTGCACAAGATGATCGTAGAGCTACAAACCAAACTTTTGTAACATCATGCAATATCTCCATATCTTATTTAAACCATATATATGTAACATATTCATATATCCATCTCCATAGCTATGTAACATATCCAAATATCCATCTCCATATCTTATGTAATCCATATCTATGGGCTTGGAGTCGGCTTGGATGTTTGTTAGTGGTCAAGAATCCACTTTAAACTGTCCTGTCTAATTAGCCCAAAGTGTGCACAAGATGACCGTCGAGCGGCAAACCTTTACTTGGTCAAATAAAGATTTTTTTTATATAAGCAGATTCTTAAATCTGTTATTGTTTCCTATCCCATTTGGCAGACATCTAGACCAAGCCCACGAACTCGTATGGACTCACGGTTGAAGGGAAAGAGAGGCAGCTTCTAATGTGCTATAGCACCCGTTGGTAGAAGTCTGATTTGGCTCCGTGACGCTCTACAATCATATGAGACCGGGATCTATGGTTTAAAGTAGATTCCGAACCACTATAAATATCCATGGCACCACCGAGACTCGAGCACAAAACCTGTGGCACCGAGATCCAGAGCGCTAGATACGCGGCCATTCAGACCTGTGTTGATTTATAGTTTTTTCATGTAAACTTCAGATAGTAAAAATTAATTCTTGACACGTGCCGACTCAAATTCTAATTTTCAATCAACATCATCATCATCAGTGACGCAACAGTGCTATGGTGGGCCAACGACGTCTGCCTGCTGGCAGATTTCTGACAGAAAATGTTTTCTTTTTTACGGGGTAAGGTTGTCAGCACTGCACCCAACGCACTACAGTCATCTTAGACCACTACCTATGGTTTGAAGGGAATTCCGAACCACTAAACACATCCATGATACCGCCGGGACTCGAACTGAAATCTGTGTCACTGTTGGGATTCGAACCGAAACCTGTGGCACTGAGTACCAGAGCGCTAGTCACTCGACCATCAGACCCCAATTTTCAATAACATTAAATCAAATTTTAAGCGGCCTGATGGCCAACTGGCTAGTGCTCTTGCCTTTGGAACCATAGGCTTCTGGTCGGGCAAGGATGTTTGTGAGTGGTTCGAAATCCACGTTAAACAGTAGGTCCCGTTCTAGTTAGCCTAAAATGTGCAAAAAAGAGACTGTAGAGTGACAAACTAACCTAAACCAACCAATCCAAACCAAATTTTAATTTCCAATACTATTTACTTAAATTCTTATTTTCACAAAGCAACGGAAATGAAAAGTTCGTGTATTTATAATTTTAATAGCTCCTTTAAATAATGTGTGTGTTTTACTTATTTATTTATTTTCTTCGGAAAGCAAAACAGAAGCGTCCTTTACAACAGCCTCCTTACATGTACACACAAAAATAGCGAATCACATTTAGAATTTCAAAAAAGAAACATCTAAGTTTTCGAATGCTGTCAAATGCACGAGAATTCACAGAAAAAGTAAAAATTTATAAAAATTTTCAGACACGAAGAAACACTCCCTTATCCATTACATTTGACAGTGAGCCTTTTCTCTCTCCCATAAAGAAAGTCGGGAGAAAAAGTTTTTTTAGGGTTTAGCGAGGCGCAAGAAACACTCGGAGCGTATTTACATGCAGCAGACACGCTCGCTTGAGGGGTGCTGAGAAAAAAATCTGTTGAAAGAGTTTGAATGTTATTAATACTATCTTCCCCTTCATTAATCATTCAATCCCTTTTTAAGCACTTCGCTCGTCGGGGGTCGCACACACATTGAAAACTGCTTTGAGATTGAAAAAGCACAGAATTATTTAAATTTTTATATGAATATTCCATCAGTATATGTAATTATTTCTATGTTATTACCAACGCGTTCGCAATCATTTCGCGTTCGAGTCCCGGTGGTGCCAAGGATGTTTGTAGTGGTTCGGAATCCACTTCAAAATGTAGTTCCCGTTCTAGTTAGCCCTCGTGTGCACAAGATGACCGTTGAGCGACAAACCAAAACTTTGCTTTGATAAATAAAGATTTTTTTATAAATATGCAGATTCTTAAACTTGTTGTTGTTTATATCTCATTTGGTAGAACATCTAGACCAAACCCATGAACACGTATGAGCTCATGGCTGTAGGGAAAGACGGAGGCAGCTTCTGTTGTGATGGAGCACCCGTAGATAGAAGTCTGACTTGGCTCCGTGAAGATCTACAGTCATATGAGACCGGGACCTAGGGTTGATGGGAGAATCCGAACCACTACAAACATGAATAGTACCTCCGGGACTCGAACCTGAAATTTATAGTACCAACCGTCAGAGCGCTAGCCACTCAACTAGCTAAACCCTAAAAAAATTGTTGTTGTTCTAATGCAGACGGGAATACAGAAACAGTTAATCTTTTCGCCATAAGCAAGGGTTGCATCGCTGTTACTCATTTATCACTGCCCAGGTGGGCGCGTCAGGCTTGAAGATATACTTCGGACGCGAGTAACAACTACCCCTACAACACTCTAGGATCCTACTAGATCGGGACCTACGGTCTAAAGATGGATTCCGAACCACTCTAAACGTCCATGACACTGCCGGGACACGAACACGAAACCTGTAGTACTGAGCTCCAGAGTGCTCCAGGTGCAATTTCCAATACTATTTACTCAAATTCTTATTTTCTCAAAGAAATCGAAGTGAGATGTGAGCATATTTATATGTTTAATCATTCTTTAAAAAATGTTTGCGTGTTTTTTTTATCATTTACTTTCTTCGGAAAGCAAAATATAGACGTCCTTCACAACAGCCTGCTTACATGTACACACACAAAAATAGCGAATCGCGTTTAGAGTTTCGAAGAAACATCTAAGTTTTCGAATGCTGTCAAATGCACGAGAATTCACGAAAAAAAAAAAGTCATAAAAATTTTCAGACTCGAAGAAACGCTCCCTTATCCATTACATTTGACAGTGAGCCTTTTCTCTCTCTCTCCCGAAAAGAAAGTCGGGAGAAAAAGTTTTTTAGGGTTTAGTGAGGCGTGAGAAACACTCGGAGAGTATTTACATGCAGCAGACACGCTCTCTTGAGGGGCGCTGAGAAAAAAATCTGTTGAAGGAGTTTGAATGTTATTAATGCCATCCTCCCCTTCATTAATCATTCAATCCCTTTTTAAGCACCTCGCTCATCGGGGGTCGCACACACATTGAAAACTGCTTTGAGTTTGAAAAAGCACGGTATTATTTAAATTTATTTATGAATATGGACCTGAATTGCCGAATCGCTAGCGTCTGGTGCTCGGTAACACTTTTGGGTTCGAGTCCCGGTGGTGCCATCGATGTTTGCTGTGGTTCGAATCCACTTTGCCGTAGGAACAGATATTCGCTGTATTGATTGGCTGTTTCGGGATCAGTCTCATCTCCATTTCTGATGCACTTCAACTTGTCCTGATGGTCAGAAAGCATTCTTTCGCACATTTCAACACTACATGCTTTTCCAAAAAATTCAGTGTTTTCGGTACCAATCGAGATCTGATGCGGTAGAGGCCCGAAAAGTCTTAAAATGGAATTGACTGATCGTTTTGTAATCCCTAATTTTACAAAATGAAATTATTTGAATTACGACAAATGCTTCATCGGCTGAATTAAATACAGTTAATTACAGACTTCAGGATTTGTTTAATTCAAATCTTTACTGCAAACCTTTCGAAAGAGGGGCCTGTTGGCCGAGTGTCCACCGCGCGGGCACTCGGGTTCTCGGTAATACAGGTTTGGGATTTGAGTCCCGGCGATGCCATGGATGTTTGTAGTGGTTCGGTATCCATTCTAAACCATATGTCATTGTTTAATATGATCGTAGAAAGTTGCGGGGGCATTGTTACTCCGTGTCCGTAGCTTATCTTCAAGCTACACGTACCCCCTGAATAGCGTTAAGTGAGTAACGTCGGTGCAACCCATGCTTATGGCATAAAAAGATAACGGCTTAAGTATTTGCCAGCTGCATTAAATAAAAAACCTTTCGAAAAAATTCTTAAAAGCAAAAGTAAAATATCTCGATGCCCTGAGGACTTGACTAGGTGCTTTGAGATGTATGCTCGCTGATTCTGTTTCATCTCAATTTACCGAAATACTGTTTGGTTTGGTTTATCGCTGTACTGTCATCTTGTGCACATAAGAGCTAATTAGACCGGTACCTACAGTTTAAAGGGGATTCCGAACCAATTACAAACATTCATGCCACCGCCAGAATTCGAACCTGAAGCCTGTGATACCAAAGGTCAGAGAGCTAGCCATCAGGCCTCAAAAATACTGTTAAAATATTAGAGTTAAAAGAATTTGTCAACGGCAAAATTTAAATCTCTATAAAGGAACTACTCTACAACTGGAAATTCTTGATTTCATTGCCCATGACCGATTTCAAAATCCATTTTAAAAGAAAAGAATCTTTGCACTTACTTTCGGCAACGAAAAGAAATTAAATTAGATGGGTAAATTTGAAAAAAAAAAAAAGAAATAGATAAAGCACCTGATCAAAGAGACCTTAATATTTTAACAGTTGAACGATGATTAGAATATATGAAGTACGACTAGTATTTGAAATAAAAGTGAATACAAAATAATAATCCTCAGAAAGAAAAAGGTTGATACTCATAGCTTATACAGGGTTACGAGACTTTTCGTAAGGATTGAAGAATCATTGTCATCTCATAATATAGTATAGGGGCCTGAATGGCCGAATGGCTAGTGCTCTGGCGCTCGGTACCACAGGTTTCGGGTTCGAGTCCCGGTGGTGCCATGGTTGTTTCTAGTGGTTCGGAATCCGCTTTAAAAAGTAGGTCCCGGTCGAATAAGATCGTAGAGTGTTGAGGGGGCATTGTTACTCCGCTTCCGTGGCTTACCACCAAGTTACACGCACCCCCTGGGTCATGCAAAGTGAGTACGTCTGTGCAGCGCTTGCCTTAAGGCATCCAAGACCAAACTGTCTAAGTGTTTGCCAGCTGCATTAGAAAGAAAAAAAAATAATATAGTATGCACCCTCTCGCATATCAAATATTCAAGAGTAAGAAAAAACTTTATATCAGAAAGCCTTCTTTAGTTTGTTTCTTGGTTCTACATATTTTACGTATTGTAACAACACGTGTTGCTGATAAAGCATAATAGAGATGAAGTCACACCAAATCGGTGTGGAGCTTAGATTTAGAAGGATATGTCTTTATTGTCCTGGTTAAAACTCAATTAAAATGTTTTATAAAAGAATTAATTGCTCGATTCTTGGCCTAGTGTTAATGTGCGCTGGAAGGCTCAGGTGCAAATCCGCTGGCTGCTTTCATTGCAACCGCAACTTTTAGTAGAAAACTACGGCATTGTGACAATCTGTGAAAAGCGTGGGATTTCTCGTATGCGAATTGGGACATTGTATATGGGAATACAACAAATATATACGGGTCAATTGCACTTAAAAGTTCTGCCAGAAAGCAATCTCGTCTCCACGTCACAAATTTGAGGGCTATTCGTAATATACATATGTAGTACACTAAGCAAACAGATGTTCGACAAAAAAAAAAGAGTTAATTATATCCACTTTCGTAAAACGCTTCAATTCTCACTTTCATTTCATAGCTCCACGTCAGACTTTTAAGTTTGGTATGTCGCTCTATGGTCATTTTTTGCACCCTTTAGGCTAATTAGATCAGGTCCTATAGTTTAACGTGGATTCCGACCTCTAACAAACATCCCTTCCATCCCCAGATTCGAGCCTCAAGTTTGTGGTTCCAACTACTACAGCACTAGCTAATTGACCATGAGGCCATTTTCAGAAACGAGGAGACTCGATAAAGATTAAGATATATATATATATATATAAAGATTCTCACATCGACATTCAGGATGCTTGGAGGGATTTTTCTTGAGACGCCTTGAGGTGTTTTAAAGATGTAACATGTTGAGAAGTTTTAAAGCTATAATTTCTCAACTCGTTTCCCTATATAAAACTTTGTACAACTAGTACAAAGTTTTTATAGGGAAATATATTTTTTATGTGGTTTTTTTATAGGTTTGGTTTTATTTGTCACTCTACGATCATTTTGTGCACACTTTAGGCTAATTATACTGGGACCTACAGTTTAACACAGATTCCGAATCACTTACAAACATCCATGCCACCGCTAGGATTCGAACCTAAAAAGCCAATGATACCAAATGCCCGAGCGCTAGTCAATTGGCCATCAGGCTGCTCAAACTTTTAGGTCTTTCTTATTTAAATTTCCCATACTAATTGGCCCTATCCTTCAGAATGATTAGTTACCTTTTATTTATCTCGCTACTTACATATTTCATTGTGACATCATAGTGATAGTTTGTTCTGCTAATCCATGGAAGATTGATGTGACGTGATGACATTCTCACTCGTTGAATGATGATAAAAGACATTTGTGATTAAATATGAATAAATATATATTGAGATTTCTATTGATTTGATTATTATATCTTAATACATCATCCATCTCAATGAGTAGGAGTTAAAAGACATAGGATCTCAAAACAATCTTACAAATGTAGGAAAAAAACCATAAAATATAAAGAAATAATTTAATGTTTAAAGTTTACGTAACTGTACTTGGAAGTCACATGATATTTGATAGTTAATGTATGTATATACATGTATGATATTTGATAGTTAATGTATGTATATACATGTATGATATTTGATAGTTAATGTATGTATATACATGTATGATATTTGATAGTTTTACTTAAGTTAATATCTTTTTCTTCCACTGTTATATATTAAGTTAATGTAATATTATATAAGTTAAGTTAATATATTTTTCTTCTTTATATTTTTAGCTCACCGTACTGTACATGTACGAGACCCATGCACCCATTAATATTGTTCCTTTCTTTATAATGAGAAACACCACTTCCGTGGGTCCACATTATTTCCAAGTATGGTAGGATCAGTGGGAGTAATAACTTTTAATTAGGCGTGAGAAAGTAACTTTCTCTTCAAACATGTCTTATTTAAAAAAATTGGAAAACCCAATTAGCAGACCAATCGTCGATGCAAGACATTTTATCCTTGTTAGAACTCCCTCATTTTTCAAATCGTTAATTGTAGCACATATCATTAACAGGACCCGAACCTTACTAGCTACTTTGCACCTTCTTAAACATTAGCTAATGTGTAAAACCATAGGTTTTCATATGAGACATTTGTTTAAGAAAAATAATATAGCCACCACTATAATAGGCCTGAATGACCGAATGTCTGGCACTCGGTAGACAGAAGTTGGATTAGAGACCTAGCGGTGCCATGGATGTTTGTAGTGGTTACAACTTTAAGCCCGGTCTCATATGACTGTTGAGGAAACATGATAGTATATGACTGTAATATGAATTAACATATGACTGATGTATAACAGACTGTATATGACTGTCACGGAACCAAATCAGACATCTGCCTATGGATGCTCCATCACAACAGAAGCTACTCCCTTTCTCTTCTCTTCAATCTTTCTCCCATACGGGTTTGTGGGGGTTGATCTAGATGTCTACCAAGTGGGATAAGAAACAACAGCAACACTATTAGAATAGTATTTTTGCTAATGATTTCAGTTTTAATTTAGATATGAATATGACTAAAATTTCAGTTCTGATATGATCTTTATTTTTATTGTAAATCCTCTAAATTTACTGAACCATTTATATTAGAGTCCCGTTACGGTGGACCATTGGTAATCCCCCAAGAACTTTCAGGAGAGAAGAAAGTAGTTTCGCAATAATTTTAAAAAAGGTTTGCAGTTTTCAAAACCTATGCAGTTACCAAAATTTTTTATAACAACCTTTTTTCTCTGCCCCACATGTGCGTATTTTATTTGTTTCTAATTGGGAATATTCTAACCAGAACGTTTGACTTCAGATAATAGATGCTATATCACAAACTCCGCCAAATCTATTTGTTATTGGTGGTGGTGTTTCTTATCCCACTTGGCTGGCCAAGCCCACACGTACTCATGATTGAAGGGGAAGGAAGCAGCTTCTGTTGTGATGGAGCACCCCGTAGGTAGAAGTCTGACTTTGGCTCCGTGACGCTCTTACAGCCATTGGAGACCGGGACCTACGGCTTAAAGTGGATTCCGAACCACTACAAACACCCATGGCACCGCCGGGATTCAAACCCGAAACCTGTGGCACCGAGCAACAGATCGCTAGACACTCGGCCGTTCAGGTCCCAAATTTGTGAATGCCAACGGCAAGCGGTGTTCCCAGGTGGTCACCCACCCAAGTACTGAGCGCGCCCAATGATGCTTGACTTCGGTGATCTAACGAGAAGTGGTATATTCAGCATGGTATGGCCGTTGGCTATCTATTTGTTCTTTAAACAAGTGATTGTAGCGTTCGTCGCCAATGGAAAACGAAATCCCATTCTCTTACAAACCACTGATGGTACGAATACTACTGTGCCCAAAAAGTAAGACCAATTTTTTTTTTCTAGAACTCTTTATTTATTCTTCCAAATATATTTCCTCGCCTTCAAAGTAATCCCCTCTGGACACAATGCACTTATGCCAATGTTTTTTCCAATCCTCAATGCATGCTAAAATGTCATCGGCAGGGATGGCCTTCAAAGCACGCGGCGATTCACGTTGAATCTCTTCAATTGACTCAAAACGGTGTCTCCGGAGTGGTCTTTTGAGTTTAGGGAATAGCCAAAAATGGTGTGAATACGGTGGTTGTGGAACGATATGGGTTTCATTTTTGGCGAAAAAGTCACGAAAAATCAATGCAATGTGAGCCGGCACATTCAGTGTTTTAGTTACCAATCGAGATTTGAGGGCCAAAATGGAATTGACCGATCCTTTTGAAATTCCAACATCATCACTAAGGTCTCTAATTGTAAATCGAGAGTTTTCAAGCATCAAATCGTTAATTTTTTTGGACGTGAGCTTCGTCGGTTGAGGTTGATGATCGACCAGTAGGCTCTTCGTCTTCAACGCGTTCTCTGCCTTCTTTGAACTGTGTATACAACTTGTAAACATTTCTTTCCGATATAGGAATGCTCACCGAATGCCTTCTGCAATATGCTATACGTTTCAGCAAACAAAATTGAATGCAAGTCCTTTGCTCAATTAATTCAGATATTCCAAATATCGCCGGAATCAGTTTTAGCGTCTCACAAAGCCAAGCATAACCCGAAGAGTAATGAATATTTTGAGATCAAATTTCGCACAGATGTCAAGTACAGTGTCAGCAACCTAAAAGAAAAAAAATTGAAATTCTATAAGCCAATTTTAAATTTTAAATGTAAAATTGGTCTTACTTTTTGGATATAGTAGTACATATACATGTGTGTTCATACTTTCATGAATATATTATGTGAAGATATGCACGTGCATTCACGGAAGTGTATGTACATTAAAGCACATATATAAATTGCATGGATGCATGCATAATATAGATGCAAATTGTATATAAATTCATACAATGAGTACAAAAAAAAGACCTTTAAAAAAAGACTTATAAATTTTGAAATTATCATTAGATGTGCACAATAGTGGTAATTATAAAAATGTCTGGAAGGGAACTAATTTAAGAATCATTTAAAATTGGTCTTACTTTTTGGATACAAAGTTATTAATAGAATGAAATCAAAATTTAGGATCTGACTTTTCCACATGTGAGAAATGTCAATTTGTGCACGACCCCTCCAGACGCATCTGAGGCGGAAACGAGATTTGGATAAAGAGGGCCGTGTTGTTGGAAATCGGCGAGACGCGAGGCGTGAGAGGCGGTTAATGGGACGCATTCTTTTGTCGCGTCGCACTGCGAGGCGGTGGGAATGACCGCCGCATTTGTTAATTGAATCCTGAAATTCACATTCAGGAGACATTTCTACTGAATTAATGCCAAGGTAGAAACGTGTAAAGGCTTCTATTGTCCAGTTTAATCCCTATAGCAGAGTGTAGTTTTTGGTAATCCTACCATTGTAAAGATCTTTAAAAAGTGTCTGGTATTGCTCGATGTCTGGTACTGTTATTTGCTTATTCCAAATGAACAAAGTATTAATTTTTGTCAGAAATAGTATAGTTATTTTACAACTTATATTTTATATTACGTTTAGAATCTGCTACTTAAAAAGTTATAAAACATGATTTCATGAAATCATTCCAATCATTTTAATCTTTACAAATTAATTATAATTCAGTGATTTTTTTCCCAAAAAGTTCCTAAAAGTAAAAGATAGAAATTTATCATATTGCAAAGAATTAAATTGTTAACAATATATTTATACTTGCTTAACATTCAATGCGTTTGTTGGTTTATTATTAGCTGTTTACCCGGCATAGTCAGGGTATTTAGTGTTACTAAATTTCGTAAGAGAAGGTTCGTTTTTCGCTCTGCGGGCATCTTGTTAGCAAGAAGGCTAGACAGACTGGGATTTGCAATTTAAAGTGGATTCCATACCACTAACAAACATCCCTGCCAACACCAGCATTCGAACCTGAAGCCTGTGATACCAAAGGACAGAGCGCTAGCCACTTGGCCACCGTCAGAGAGGAGAATATAATGTGACAGGAAAAGGAATGAAGAGGTGTAGTGGGAAACTATCTATCATATTCATTGATTTCATTCATGATCATATTCACTGATAACTATCATATTCCTTGATTTGATGAATATGATATATATTCTATATGAAAATATATATCTATATGAAAACTATACTGCTATTTAAAGGAAGCCATTATGCCACTGACACTGCAATATATTTATTTAAGAGTTACTTATTGAAGATTGGTTTGGTTCGTCGCTCTACGGTCATCTTGTGCACACTTTAGATTAAACAGACCAAGACCTACAGTTTAAAGTGGATTCCGAACCACTACAAACATCCATGGCACCTCCGGGACTCGAACCTGAAACCTGTAGTACCAAGCGCCAGCCACTCGGCCATTCAGGCCCTTTTCTATTGAAGAAGACTGAATAATCGTCTAACTAGTTTCAAATGTCCTTCTACTTCATTGACCTTGCAGTGCTGACTTTTCAACTATTTTTTAAATTAACTGAACGGCCACGTGTATGCAGAAAATTAAATGTCAATGAATATGTCCAGTTTCTTAAATTTAGAACTCATTTATATCACGAGAATTTTTTCGAGCCTTTTATGATTTTTGGTTTTGAATCGATGCAAATACAAAAAATTAAGAGGAAATGCCAATCGCGAATGCAAAATAACGAAAAAGAATTGTGGTTTGTCAAATTGTAAAAAGAAAATTATTGTTAGTCATTTATTACTTATATATAAAAAAGTTTCAGAAAGTAAACCTTTATAATAGAATATTTGAAGTACACAAAAACTATTTTTAAAAAGAACGCAGTCACATAAACTTCAATAATAAATTAAATTTAAACAGTTAATCATAATTAATTTTATAACAAATAATTAAATTTGAAGAACATTTCTAATTGTCACCGTCAGATGCCACCAGATACTCCAGACAGACATCTGTAATAGAAAATACTTCTTGTTTAATTAAATAAGAAATAATTATAATGTGTTCGTAATTGTTTGGTTAGACACAATGTTAAAAAAAAACTTTAAAAAATTAGTACGCTTAATATTATAGTTTTAAATTACATTAGTATACCATACATACAAGCATTCATTTATTTATATCTTTACAAAGCCTCGCTGTTGTCATCTTAATAGCTCATTCTGTTGTCTAGTGAATCTACCACTTTTAACCAGCAGAAATTGTGTATATGAGTTAGCTCAATTCAGATTGTTGCATACTTTACGGTATATAGGCTGTTCGAACTAGAT
>BPLQ01001998.1:0-33635 GCA_021605075.1 Caerostris darwini
TTACATAACTAGACTCTCGTACTAAAATTTACACTGTTTATGGGTAAACCAGACAGCATTAACAGTCGTGAAATACACACACAAAAAAAAAAAAATCGAAGGAGAAATGTCGACCATTTATTCATCCAAACATTTAAAATTTTTGATGTGTGAAATAAGAGGCCCAAAAATGTAAAAAATGGACCCGTGAGATTAGACTAGAAAAAAGTTTTGTTAACTTACTGATTCTCGAGCTCTAAAATTTATATTTTATTAGCTTTTAAAAAAAATTATAATTGTTTATTTATCTTGATTTTAGTTGGATTCAAAAAGAATGTCGTAGACTCGTTGGAATTTTAACTGCATATTTGTCACTTAAACTTGATAGTCTGACATTAGTTCGAATTTTTTAATTCTTCCGTTTTATGTCAACTGTTGAACAGTTAATTTAGCAATGCTTATCTAACCAGTTAGAAGAAAGAACATCTCTAACATTTTTTTAAGTAGAAAATAATTTTATTTATCTGAGTTCAGCAAATATAATTATTATTGGGTTCAAAAGATGATAGAACAAAAGCACCATCACATTCAACTGTAGCTGAATTCAGGTTTTGGAGCTACATTGCCTTTTTTAACCAAAATATGCTTTAGTATTAAATAATTTATTGACACAGAATTAAATTTGCTACATACTTTCTACTTATAAGGTGGTAAGAACATATTCCTCATCAAAGAGAATTAAGAATTAATATATTTGTTAAAAAAAAATGAAATTATTATGTTATTATACAACTAATCTGTCTTACTAAAATTTACACTGTTTATGAATAAATGTCCCAAAACAGAGATAAGAGTCGCGAAATATACACACACTCGCAAAAATAGATTGATTCGAAGAAGAAATATAGACCATTTATTTTTTCCAAACATTTAAAATTTTCGATGTATTTAACAACATTTAAAAAACTAAAAAAAATGCCATTAAGATTGTAGTTTAGTTTTGTTACCTCTCTAATTCATGAGTTCTAAAATTTATATTTTAATTCACTGCATTCTTTTTAAATTACAAAGCATTTCTAAAAAAAGTTATGTTTTTTTTAATTATCTTGATTTCAGATCCGGTTGATTCCAAAAAAATGCCAGTTGGAATTTTAACTGTATATTTGTACATATAAAACTTGATAGACTGACATTAGTTCAAATTTATTAACTCTTCTCTGTATGTCAACTGTTTGAACAATTAACTTAACAATTCTTAACTAACCGATTAGAAGAAATTAGGCATTTAACATTTTTTTAAGTTGAAACTTATTTTATTCATCTAAATACAGTAATCTATTGGGTTCAAAGTCATTATATTCAACAATTGCTGAATTCATGTATCAGATAGTATTTTCATATTTATAATAATAAAGATTTAAGAATTTTAATAAGCTAAATTACATGTAAGTAACACATTTCCTTTTTACCAAAGATTTCTTGAAAATAAATATAAAATTTCCATAAAATATGCAATACCAAAGAGATTTCGTCTAGGCCCTTGTAACTTTAAAGTACCAAAGAAACAATAAATTATATGCATTTTTTTCATCATCGATAAATCATTATTTCTTTATTTTGAAATGCCTCACAGTTACATGCACAATACTTTCATTAAGACAACAAAGGGCAGCAGAAACATTAATAATCATAATTGTTATAGAAATATAGCTATTATATAATAATAGTTGTTATATCATAGTTGATATATAAACTATATGCAAACTTTTTAGTTTTTTTATTTTAATTTAAATGTTTAGTTTCCACACATTGAAATTTTATCAATATATATATTATTGCAGTTAAAACTTGTCCATGACTGAGAAAAATCGATTTTTTAAATCTAAAAAACAAATAATATGTATTATTAAACATAAATATCATCCCTGTGTCATATTGTAAACAGTGTCATATATTTTTTTTTCAATAATGATTGCTTTTATACTCAATCTATTAATTTTTAAGAGATGGAAAAGTATGATTGCTTACCTGAAAGCTAGCTCGCGAGAGTTATGGGAGAGAAGCAGGTTCTGATTTATCCCCGTTGTTGCCATGGAAAACCTAAATCCACCTCCTCAAATTTTACACTTGTGCGCATTTTGAGGGAGAATAATATTTACCTTAAAGGAATGTAATCGGCTTAAAATAACACCAGTGATTTTAGTTGTTTAAAAAGTCTTTTTTACAAAACGCTTTTTATATTATTTATAATATATTTATACCATCATTACTGGTTGTGCAAAAGAAATGTAAGAATCTTTGCCACCGGTTGCCAGAGAAATCTGGAAGAAGTAGATTGAACCGCATAAAAAAAAATAATATAAAAAAAAAAATTTTAAAGTCAATTCATTCTTTTTTTTTTTTACTATATTGCAGAAAGTCCTCTATAAATAATTTTCATTTTCTGCTGTTTATCTAGCGTCATCTATTGGTAGATATATGCAATTTAAATCTAAAAAAAACTAAAATTGATAAATTATATTTAATTATTGAATTAATATTTGAAAAAACTGTATTAACAGCAAGTGTCCTCCAAAAAATGTATCCGAACTTGAGTGGATGAATAAAAATTATTTTATTAACGATAGGAAATTTGAACGATATATATATATACTCAAGAGCCAAAACATTATGACCACCCCTACATTTTGCCTAGATCACGGGGAAGGTACGTGATCAGGTGGAAGTGGTATTTAACTGCTGCTGGAGAGTCTGAAGAATCATTCTTTCACTTACTTCTGTGTGTGATGGGAAATGCTGCGGATCTAAGAGACTTTGATAGAGGGCAGATTGTAATGGCTCGAAGGCTCGGAACAAGTATTTCCGAAATTGTACGACTCGTGGGTTGTTCGCGATCTACAGTTGTTAGTACTTATGCAAAGTGTATGAATGACGGGGAAACCAGCAGTAGACGACATGATCTTTGACGTCCACACGCTATCAAAGAAAAAGATCATCGGAGACTGTCTCGCATGGTGAAGCAAAACCGGAGCCAGACAGTGGCTCAGCTGACAGCCCAATATAATGCAGGGTCAAGTAGAATAGTATCGGAGCACACTGTTCAGCGGACACTGTTGGATATGGGGCTACGCAGCAAACGTCCCACTCGTGTGCCTTTGCTGACCAAGCGTCATCATCAACTGCGCCTTCGCTGGGCCCGGGAACATCGTGACTGGTCAATGGATCAGTGGGAGAGAGTTTCCTGGTCAGATGAATCACGGTTTGTCATTCATCACGCTGATGGCAGTGTCAGGATATGGTGGCGATATTATGCTTTGCAGGTGGCGGTATTATGCTTTGGAGACTTCTCTTGGGCGTCTCTGGGACCCGTGGTTGTGGTAGAGCAGACCATGAATGCTACAGGGTATCTGAACATCATTGAGGACCAGTTGTACCCTTACACGGCCTCTGTTTTTCCAGCTGAAAATAAAATGTTCCAATAAGACAACGCTCCTTGTCACAAGTCTAAAATTGTGTTGGAGTGGTTCCAGTAACATGATTCTGAATTCCACTTAACTCACTGGATCCCAATCCGATAGAACTCATTTGGGATGTCATGGGATGGCAGCTCAGTGTTCAAAGATCACCAATTCGCAATATCTCGGATTTGCGTGACCGTTGCTTAAACATCTGGTACAATCTGTCTCCGGCCATCTACAAAGGACTTGTGGCATCCATGCCAAGGCGAGTTGAAACTGTGTTGCACGCCAAAGGTAGGCCAACTCGTTATTGAAAGGTGGTCATAATGTTTTGGCTCTTGAGTGTATACACTGGTGTGCAAAACTTAAGCAACAATGTAAAAATTTGGAAGAAAGCCATGAAATTGCAGAAAAGGAGGTCTGGAGATCAGTACAATGAACACGTAAGTCAGTAGAAACGTCATGCGTATGCAAATATCAGGAACGAAACGTCGGAGGCGACGTGAGCATATGCAAAACACGTGATGTAGCTCAACAGTAGAATACAAGGAAGGACGGAGACGCAATTCGACATATTCGCTGCAAGTGCCAGTGAGTCGATTCGTGAAATATGGCTAGAAGAAATCACCTGGACGACTTCACACACGGAAGAATGATCGGAAAGCTGGAGGTGGGGCGTACTGTCACCAGTGTAGCTGCAGAGTTCGGAATCAACAAAAGTGTCGTTTCGCGCGCTTGGAAAGCGTTCCAAATCACAGGTACAGCTGTTAGAAAGGTTGGTAGTGGCCGCCCGAGGAAGACAATTGCAGGGGAGAACAGATATATCGTCCTGCTGGCGAAAAGAGGCTGACAGCTGTCAGCAAGCTCCATTGCTCAGCAACTCTGTACAGCAACGGGGCGACAAGTGTCGCGGTTTACTGTGGCCAGACGCCTACACAAAGTGCTGTCTCCCGTTGAAAGTTGGCCACCGTTTACAATGGTGCGAGAGCATAAAAACTGAAACTTTTTTTTTTAAATGCCATACACAATCACAAATATAAACAAGTTTATTTTTGTAATTTTGTTTTTCTTGTTGTTTTAATCTGTTTTATAGGTACCATTTAATTAAAAAAAATATTATTTTATGACAGATAGAACTATAAAGAAGTAAATGCAAAATATTTTAATTTTCCATAAATATATTTTTAGAATATAACCACATATATCCACATATATCGATATTAGGATAACTCTCAAATTATTCAATATCATTTAACTCCAATCTGTTAAAAACAATCAATATACACCAGTATTTGAGGCGATTTTTTTTTTTTTGTTACTCTATGGTTATTTTGGGCAGACTGCAGACTTTTGGCTGATTAGATCGGGACTTACTGTTTAACGTGAATTCCTAATCCTTAACAAATACCCATGTCACCAGAGGCGATGGAGCTCACATACTAAAAATGAATCAGTGAATTTCAAATAGGAGCCGTCTTTTGACTTTAACTAAAACAAAAATTTTGCCTTGCTTTTACTTTTCAGCAGTGTTCACTGATTCATACAGAAGGCTGCGACTTCAAGTTTTAAAATAATCTAAAAGGATTTCACTGAATTGAGTTTGTTCTGAAATATGAAACTCCTTACATTTATAAAAAATTTTAAAAGCTTGGCAAATGATATTATTAGGAAAAAATTAAATTTTTCTAACAATATAATGATGCATCAATGCACTACGTGATAATGAAAATGCAACATCACGAACGTGATGAAATTGTGAAATTGTAGAATGTGATGAAATTATCAAACAAAGAGAAATATATTATCGAAGTATGAATGATTTTATTCCAATGTGATTCAATAATATAGTAAGTAACAATTCCAAAGGATCATTACTTTCATTAGGGATTGCAGCCTGAACCGGATGGGCGTGATAACCGAGTGGCTTGCGCTGTGGTTATTACAAGTTTCGGTTTGATTCCCTCCGGTGCCAGGGATATTTTAGTGGTTAGAAATCCACTTTAAACAATAGGTCCCGTTCTAATATGATCACAGAAAGTTTTTTTTAAAGTTTAGTCAATCTTCAGCCCTCGTGGTACCGCTAAAGTGAGGCTGCATACTACCCTTAGCGATGGTCCAGTCGCCTGCGACGGGGTCTTCTGGACCTGGATTGGGCTTTTCTGCACCAGGGGGATTAGTAACAACAACAACAACAAAGGGGACTATAGCTGTGATGAAGGAACGGATGGTAGTGCGGATTGTAGCCTCAGATAGATGGAGAACTTTTGCCTTCAACCATTCACCATAAATAGTTCTCCGAGAGTAGCGTGCAGGATGGCCAATTGGCTGGCGCTTTGGCCTTTGCTACCACAGGCTCCAGGTTCGAATCTTGGTGATGAAAAGGATGTTTGTGACTGTTTCGGAATCCTCTTTAAACTGTAAGTCCCGGTCTGTTTAACCCCCGTGTGCACAAGATGACAATAAAGCGATGAACAAAACAGAGAGTAGCAGCTGGCAAACAATGATCGAATATGCCTCTTATGTAATCGACTGATTAGAAAATAGACAACACCGGTAGAAAAAGGGCAACTTGCAAAGCATTTTAGCTGATACTGATACCAGATTGGGCGTTAATCTGCTAGTGAGCAACCTCTGAAGGAAAAAATGTGTGCCGCCTGATGCTACAAATCATCCATATATTTTTGGATCGTCATATTATCAATGATACAGAACAGACCAGATGTGATTGGATATGTTATCCTATCGGGTTCAAACTCATACCTAATCATTGTCTTTACTGAAACAGAAACAGGATCCATAAGAATATACCAGAATTATATACGGCAATACGAGAGAATACGAGTTTTATTTTGTCGTTGTAAGTCATTTTGTACACACTGTGGGCTAATTATACAGAGTTACAGTTTAACGTAGAATTCCGAACCACTAACACACATCCATGCCACCTCTAGAATTCGAGCCTAGAGTCTGTACCAAAAACCTTGAGCGCTAGTGAATTGGCCATCAAGCCGCTGCGAGAATATTCGAGAATGCACATAGAAAATGATAAAAAAAAAATGTCTGAAAATGAATTATTGGTAATTTTAAGCCAGCTAAATTAATTATTTTAATATATATATATATAATTAATTATTTTAATATATATATATATATATATATATATAATTAATTATTTTAATATATATACATTTACTTTTTGAAAAATTTACTTTTATGAGTAGTATAAGAATCCAAGCGATAATATAATACTACAGAACTTTTATTATTATGATTAACTTTATTAATAGAATAATTTAATAAGATAAGATATTAACTTTTATTAATAGAAGCTAATTCTCGAAGGCTTCAATTGGTATGAATTTTTAAGATTCTCTTTTATATGACTACGTTACACTTGCATTTAATTAAGGATAAAATTGAGCCAATTAACTCTCCCACTCTAAAGTAAAGAAAATTCCTCAAGATAATAGGGTGCATTTTTCCATTGCAGGCGAACCTTCGAGGTTTTTCCATTATGGTGATCACCGACTGCGGGATTTAAGACTTCAGCAACAGGAGTCAGCTACGAAAGCTGAAAATTTGCTTTTATTCTTGATTATCTGAATGTTGAGAAATTAAGCTTATATTTTTAAAAACCCTGAACTTTCCACTAAGAGGATTAACTTATTTCCTACTTATATTGAGTGAAGTTTAATATCTTTAATTAAAATAACATAATAACAGACTAACGAAGAGATTTTTGATAAAACAAAAATATATAGTCTTTGAAATCGTATCTAAATGGTTCAGATGTAAAGTTTTGATCTCGGAAAACTAAAATTATTTCAAAGAAATATTGTAAGCAAGAAAATATCCATAACACTAAAATTAGGTCTGAAGCATTTTGTTCTGAATGTACGAGTAGTAATTTATTAAATTTAAATATTTAATTAAATTAACATATTTAGTTAAAATTAAATGAGAACAGAAACAAGATTTAAAAATCAAATTACAGCATTATGTAGAAATTTAAAAAGAAAAACAAAAGAAATTTAAACAGATATGAAATTCCAAATTTCTTTCAGAGCTCGTAAAATTGCAAAACGACGCTACATATGCTAAATTAAGTTTGAATTTAAAGTTTCAAGTATGATGATTTCATTACTAAAGCAATTAATAGTTTGCATGTAATATAACGCTTCCCATGAAATCTGTATTAATAGTTGTCCGGAAAATGTATAAATAAGAGGTCTTTCAATTCATCATTCTTATTTGTACTGTTCTCATTAATAATATCTGTCCTATCACACTTAATAAAATTTTCTAAATTTAAAAAAATATTTTATATCAAATTTTATTGTAAATGGATGATTCCATTATTGCTAAACAAATTAAGAGTGCGTTCTCCCTAAATTTCTTCTTTTATTTTGGTGTTCAATTTTCGGTGGATATCCAGTTTTAAATTAGAAGTTAAGTTGGAGAAATTAACAATTTTAAACCACATTTAGAGATACCAAAAAATCCTTTAAATTGTAGGATCTCCTCAAACACGATACATATCTTTGAAATTTTAGTACCCAAAATGAATAGAAGGAAAGTAATAATCGAAATGTGTTTTAAGTATGATTAAACATACACTGAAGGGACAAAAGTCATGGGATACCTCTTAATATCGTGTCGGCCCTCCTTTCGCCCGGCGAAGTGCAGCAACTCGACGTGGCATGGACTCAACAAGTCGTTGGAAGTCTTCTGCAGGAATATTGAGCCATGCTGTCTCGATAGACGTCCATAATTGTGAAAGCGTTGATGGTGCAGGATTTTGGGCACGAACAGACCTCTCGATGATGTCCCATAAATGCTCGATGGGATTCATGTCGGGCGATCTAGGTGGCCAGATCATTCGTTGGAATTGTCCAGAATGTTCCTCAAACCAATCGCGAACAGTTGTGGCCCGGTGACATGGCGCATTGTCATCCATAAAAATCCCATCGTTGTTTGGGTACATGAAGTCCATGAATGGCTGCAAGTGATTTCCAAGTAGCTGAACATAAGCATTTCCTATCAATGTTTGGTCCAGTCGCACCAGAGGACCAAGTCCATGCCATGAAAAAACAGCCCACACCATTACGGAGCCACCAGTAGCTTGAACAGTGCCTTGCTGACAGTTTGGGTCCATGGCTTCGTGGGGTCTGCGCCACACTCGAACCCTACCATCAGCTCTTACCAACTGAAATCGTGACTCATCGGACCAGGCCACGGTTTTCCATTCATCTAGGGACCAACCGATATGCTCACGTGCCCACGAGAGTCGCTGCAAGCGATGTCGTTCTGTCAGTAAAGGCACTCGAGTCGGTCTTCTGCTGGAATAGCCCAAGAAAGCCAAATTTCTCCGCACAGTTCTAACAGACAAGTCCCTTGTACGTCCCACATTGATTTCTGCGGTTATTTGACGCAGTATTGCTTGTCTGTTAGAATTTACGACTCTTTGCAGACGTCGCCGGTCTCGGTCGTTAAGTGCAGGCGGTCGACCACTGCGCTGTCCATGGTCGGATGTTATGCCTGAAATTTCATACTCTCGGCACACTCTTGACACAGTGGATCTGGGAATGTTGAATTCCCTAACGATTTCCGAAATGGCATGACCCATGCGTCTAGCTCCAACTAACATTCCGCATTCAAAGTCTGTTAATTCCCGTCGTGCGGTCATCATCACGTCAAAACCTCTTCACATGAATAACTTGAACAGAAATGAAAGCTCTGCGAAAGCACTGCGCATTTATACCTGTTCTACGCGATGCTACTGCCATCTGAAAATTTGCATATTGCTATCCCATGACTTTTGTCACTTCAGTGTATAACGAATGGTATGAGAATTGACTACAAAATATGAGAGAGTTGTAAATAAAAATAAGGATATGTAACATTGCATATTAAATTGATATATAAATTATAATCATTTTATTAAATCAAAAATAAATATAGCAATAGTGAATAAAATTTTTATTTATGTCTATTCTTAAAAATATGAGGCAATAAATAAGTAGAGCTATATTTTAAAAAAATGGAAAATCAATATATTTCGAAGGCAAGAAGATTTTTTTAAATGAACCAATTTTAACCTTTTGAATACAATTCTTAATTTTTCTTCTAAAAGTAAACTGGAAGAAATCTTCGATAAAGCAAAGGTTGTTTTTAATTTTGTATTGACAGAAAAACATGATTGGTCAATATATAGAATTGTGCTGTAAAAAGTAATGTAAAATGAACCACAACACATACAACCATAGACGACACTGGAATAATTTTAAGATTTATTATTAATTTCTTAGCAATTTCAGATAAGAAAGATTTGAAATTCTACACTTAGATATATAAATAATTTAGGAAAAAGGGGCTTCTTTGTACAGAGTGTCTCAAAAACGTAGCGACAAACTTTGAGAGTAGGTAGGACACACATTATAAATATTGAGTATTGCATATTAACCATGCTAGAGAACGTTAGGGGTAAGTCACAGGTAAAAAATCGGAAAGGACTCAAAAGAGTGATTAATTTGAAACATTTATCGGACCACATGAGTGCAAATGGTGTACTAGAGAAATGCAGCTCTAATGTTGCAGCAGTGGCTCGAAATTTGCATCAACAGACGCCAAGCATGGCTGACACGGACGGAGCATTAATTGCCTGACACTGTTAAACACACTAGGAGTTTCTTTCATAGTAGCAGCAGCATAGAATCTTGCCACGAGAAGAGATTCCAGACTAGACTCCACAAAATCTTGATACACGGTAGCTTTGAGAGCTCCCCACCGGCAAGGCTTAATAAATCAGGTGAGTATATGGTTCGGATAACAGATCCCGACGTGCAATCCATCTATGAGGGAATGACCTGTTCAAATATCTACGAACAAGTCCAAAATGTTGGTGCCACATGCTGCTGTAACATCATAAAGTAAGCTGGGAATACTCACTCCAGAAAGATCCAATACTTCACTGGGGGTCATGAAGGATGGTAAAAGTATTGTCCGATTAAACAGTCTGTTCAAGCAAACCTATCCCACATTTACTGTGGAGGGATGCTGTACCTCTTGATGCCGCACAGCTTGGGGGTTCTCTTCAGCCCACAAATATGCATTGTGCTGATTGAATACATCATCCCTTTGAATGTCACCTCATCACTGAGCAGCACATAAGGTGGGAAATTCCCATCTCAGGCATTTTATTACAGATGCCACTATTCGAAACCCACACCAGCAGGATGATCATCGGGAAGCAGTAATTGAACCCTTTGACGATGAAAAGCGTGCAAGGACTCAGCGTTCAAACCATGATGTGAACTGCAAAGAGACATTCTTAAGCTAGTTAAAAAGGGTACGCCTTTTGTGAGAATTTGCTAACACAATTTCTTCCTAAACGGCTGAATGCGTAGATAGTGGCACGCATTAATTACTTCTACTACATCTTAATGACCAGTTGGGTTACACATGTACAAAATACTGTGGTGGAGTTGATGTCTGTCTGGGAAGCGTTTTCAATGAATTCGTTCAGCGGTTCGTGTACCCCCTCCCCCCTCGCTACTCCATACATTAAGTGCATGTCTGCATGCTTACAGTTGCATTTGCCGTCTATCGTACGAATGAGAAAATCCACACTTTTCACACCAGCTCTCTCTTGCAGAAATGTACTAACTGGAGAAGCTCTAACATAAGTAGGCGAGAAGTTTAGATAAGACACATTATTGCCGAAATGCCTACAGAAGTTACTAGCGTGCTTTTGTTGCTGAGAAATTGGTGATGTCAGGCACCCTGCCGTTGGACGGTTTTCCCCGTAAAACCTGTGGAAAGCATCTTCGTTTGGGTGTGGTCCTCAGAGAGGGACAGACGCGATCCGGCTAGCGTGGGGCGGTCAAGCCATGGCTCCATGTAGACGAGAATGCTGCTGATATTTTTATTTTTATTTATTTGTAAATATTGTGCATGTGCTATTTATGTTGTACAAACAAATTTATACTTAAAATCTAAGTTGTGATTGAATGTTTCTTGATTATAGAAGACACCACAATCACCTAGAGTTATACAGTCGCTTTTCCGGTAATGGGTTGCTATAAAATTTCCAATCCCATATCCATATCTGAATCTGATGTAGCACTAAGTTTTTCAGCATTATTGCTAAGATCTCTAAGATCTATTTTTTTAAACAATTATATATTTTAAATGTATGTAAATCGTCCACGTTTTGGTATTATTTCCTCTGTTGAAAAAATATTAAAGAACACTAAATAACAAAATAACTACATAACTACATAACTAAATAACTAAATTTATCTAAAAAAATGTGCAGATACACATGTTTCTGAATTTTCCAATAAGTAATAATGTATCGCAAGAATGCAAAAAAAGACTTCTCAGACAAATAAGCGTGTTTAACGATTTCAAATTTTATCACAAATTATTATCTGGGAATAATAGGAACATCTAAAACAATAATTCCTCATTTTTAGTCAGAAAATTAAAGAAATATTAAAGATTCAGGACACCATTTAAATTACATATATTTTTTTACCCCTATTTATGTAGATTCTAAAATGGGTCAGAGTAACTGCTTAACGCTGCGAAATTTAAAGCTTTGACCAATCACAAACCTCAACGTGCAACGCCCGAAATGATCGCTCAATGTTGACCAACTTTAAACTTCTAAACGCCTGACACATCATGTGACTTCAATTGAGCCAATAAGGATAGAATATATTTTGCCACTGTTTTTCTTATGACTTTCTCTTATAATCCTTTTTTCCCTGTGTCCAATGTGTTGTAACTAAAATATCTCTCTTTTGACGAATCTCTAATAAATGTGGTACAAAAAGTATCATAATTTACGTGAAATAAATCATAAAAATTAATATCTAAGCTAAAATTCCTTGTATTGTGCATCTTAAGTTAGCTCCAATATCTAAGAAAAAGGAAAGGGTGAATTCGAAAACGCCTCTATCCATGATGGATGACTGAGGTTAATTTCCTCAAAAATATGTAAATGTAGTCAGAGTAAAACAAATGATGTTGCTAAAGAAATTCTCAAGAGAGAAAAATTGTCTGAAACGAAATATGATACTTTTAAAAATTTCCTTTCAAACATAAAAGTCAATGTTAGAAAAAGGTTTATATATATGATGATAAAATTAACTTCATAGAGAAAAAGAAAAATTTTTTAAATCGAATTCCCTAATGAGGAACATCTTTATCTTTGGATTAAACTCTTAATTCTATCATCAAAATAATATCTATATATCCTCATTCTATCGGATCGGTTTGTTTTGACCTTTACAATCATTTTTTTGGACACTTTATTCTAATTAGACAGGAACCTGCAGTTTAATGTGGACTACGAACCACTAACAAACATCCAAGCAATCGCCAAGATTAAAACCTGAATCCTGTGGTACCAAATACCAGAGCATTAACCAACTGGCCACCATTAGATCGATTTCAATTTGCGAAGAATGCATTCTTTCTACGACAATTAACAATTTCCGAAAATTGGTATTTTCAAAATTATAAAAATAATTAAAACTCTCGAAATTAAAAACATTCCAACATAATACAATTCTTTCATGATATCAGTCCAAATATCCTTCTTGGTATTTTTGCTATTGGATCAATTCTTCATAAATTTATTAATATTTCAAGAAAAAAATTGTACAATTTCGATTTCATTCCTCATTATTATAAAAAACAGCCTAATTTTATAAGATTAATTTATCTAAAACTCTAGGTAAATCTCTTTCTTCTATGTAATATTTAATAATTAATTCAAATGGCACTTAAACAACAAAAGAAAAAAAATCTTTCAGCAAAATGTGTATACTTACCTCTCAAAAACTAACCGAAAATATCTCTTATGGACAAGTTCATTATTTTGTAGCAAGTGAAATACTGTTTTTTTTTTTTAATAAACTGAAAGTTCTATTTTAGTCTTGCTTTTTTTTATAACTTTTAGTCACTTTCTATTTACAAAGCACTTCAATTCAGCACTTATAACATGATATTTGTTAACGTTCTGTTAGAATTGGATAACTTTAAAACTCTGCAAACAAAAATAGATCGATATAGATAACAGAATTCAATTCAAGTAGTGTTTGTAGTACTTCATCTTGAGATTTTTTGTTAAAAACTGATTCATTGTTTTCCAGTAATTATAGTTTATATTCATTCTTAATACTTTTTAAGTACACATAAAGTTTAATTCCACAAAAAAACTTTGTTGAGACTCTCTACTTTTTATTAAATTAATTATTAAGTTACGTTTGTAAATAAATTGTATCAGTCTATTCTTGTTAAAACTATGTACGAGTTGTGTATGAAAATTTTGTTTTATTACATAACCAATTTATGTTTTTTTTTTAATTTTATATTTTAATAACAATATTTAGTATCAAGGTTATATTGATTATATTTATGTAATATATAGCTTTTTTATTATTATAGCAACCTTTTTGTTTTAATCCCAGAAAAATTTTGCACTTAATTTTCAAATGAAAAAGTAAAGTGAGTTGATTTGTTTAATTCATAAAATGAATTTTAGGGATAACAATTTAATTAAGGGGGAAATAATTTTATAGTTTATTATATGCTGCTATGTTTTTTAGGTAAAAAATGACTAGTATTTTATAAATATATTTTTCTTTTATATTTAATAACTTATTAAAGTCTTAGCAATTTCTACATTTCATAGTTAACATTTTCGAAATGTACCAATAGTAGAGTCATATTTATCACAGATCTTTTATTATTCTTCTCCTTTTAGATCGGGAAATTCCCTTTTTACCACTGACAACTCTTATTAACATATTTTTTTTATATTGACATGCTACTTGTCAATCAATCTTTTTGTTTAGAATATAATTTTAGATGCATATAGTTTTAGCATCAATAAATATTTCTAAACTTAAAAGCCACAAAAAGCGTTCATTCCATTGAAATGTCTGGGCCATATGTATTTTTCAGATGCCCCTAAGATTAAAATTATTATTACGTAAAGGCTATAAAATCCGGGTACATGTGGATATATAACAGGCTGAAAAGTTCGTCGGCTGACACATAGATGGACTAGTATTAAATCTACATGATTTTTAGTTAGCCCTAACCTTCAAAACACACATAAATTTGACAGCTGTTGCACTATTAGTTTTTTTACTTTTCAGCCCACCTGTTAACTAATTCCGCGAATAAACTAATATAGTCAGAAAACCTTCAGGGCTTACAACTAAGAGGAACACACTTTTTAAAATTTAATTTCACCTAATTAATAATTTAAATTAATAATTAATAATTTAATTAATTAATATTTTTTAATTTGAATTTTAAATAAAAATTTTTTTTTTTAATTTGTGATATAGTTAAATGATTGCATCTTATTTACAACACTTAAATTTAGAACAGTGGTTAAGGGCAATTAATAAAATCATCATCATAAAATCAATCGCTAAAGACAAAATTGTTACCATATACCCCAATTGCTAAAAATTAGCTTATAATTAATAATATAACAATTAAGAAATTCAAAATATCGATTTAACGCAAATCTATAATTAACATAATCATAAAACAAATTACTTCTATATCTTGAAATATATAAACATGTTGAAAAAACAACTGGCTTTATGGGACTACAAAAAAAAAGTTTTTTAAAGCAAGTCATTTACAAACTATTCATCAACAGGGGTTTCTTTTATTTTCCTACCAGAATCATCATTCCTTGTTTTAATTTCTTTTATTCAGAGGTTACCGCTTCCTTCAGCAGGTCTGAAAACACCACTGTGGACAGGTCTGTTTGAGTAGACCGTTCAATTACGACACTGGCTGCAGCAACGCTCAGATTTCATCGTCTCTATTGATTGTCCATCAATATGTGTCCTATCATATATATGGTTCATCTACTGTCCTGTGTATATGTACAATATAGGAAAAATCCCTGTCATACCTTAAAAGATTTGGACATCTTTTTTTTCTCGAATGCCCACACAGCACTGTAATTTTACACTCTTCCGAATACTTGCAGTTGTTGAAAACTCGTTATGTCAGCCAAATTGTTATCCATCTCATTGTATATATATATCCCTTTTTCAGCCCTGGTTTATATTTAGTCATTTATCATCTCTCCAGGTCTTTTTGACGTAACTATCGCATTTTATCTTCAACAAGATCTCCTGCCCTTCTTTCATTATTGGGTGGATTTTCTTGTTAAAATCTTTTAATCTGCCTATGACTTTCCATTGATAGAGGGAGGGGGAATTGTAGCATTTTTTTTTCTTCTCATGAGAAGAGTTTTGCCATTTCATTCCAAGAAGGCAGAAATTTGGCTAATATATAATAAACCCATCACTCAAATTTCACAGCAGACCAGCTGTATTCTAGTTGTAATTAGAGTTTTGTACTAATCAGTACAAACTGTGCACTAAAATCTGATAGCAAATATTTGGTATCACGTATAATGAGATTAGCGAATATCTGTGCGACCTTCACAGGTCAAAACAACTATAGATTTAATATGATATACTATGAGTTATTCCATCATGATGGATGATCGACCAGGAGTTGAAAAATGTCTACCCCTGCGGATAAATTCTGACCCTCCCCCCCTCACCTTTTTAACGGATTATGTTTAAACGAGGTTTTTTTAACGTGAAGAAGAGACAGAGTTCTGCGACAAATCGACCAGAAATGCTTTTTCTTTCTTTTTTTTTCTCTAAATTGACAGAATAGGCCGGACATACTGACTGTTTTCAAAGTGAACTCCTTGTGGTTTCGTGTATCAAGCAGTGTGGTAATTAAGGTCCGCCACAGACCGGGTCATTAGATTCGTAGACCCGAGAACACGGAAAATCTCCGACCTTGGAGTGAACAGCACTTGTGAATCAAACATTTTTTTACATTTTTAATGTGTTACCCATACATTTTTTTTGAAATATTATATATTACTTTCTTATACAAAATAGTATGCAAGTACATGAATCTCGCCATACCTGTCGTGCCAATCATTACATTCCAACCTTCTGTGTATCCAGATTTCGAAAGAGACTCGTGAAAGTCGCCAGCCAGGTAGTCTTTCATCTCATCCACTGGAACGCACTGTCAGCTGTCATCGTCCAGGATCGTAAAGACATTGTGGGGAAGGGATAAATTTATTTCCATATCCTTATAAGTAGCCGCTGTCAAAGAACGACGAGAAAGCCAGCGATGAGAAAAAATTTTCTAACGAAAAAAAAAAAAAAAAATCTGCAGACCATGCGTATTAAAAAGTGTTTAAATAAAATATGTTTTTTCTTACAAATTGTGTCGTGTGTTATTTGTACCAAGAAAAGGGGGAGACAGTCACCTACCTAGTAAGACGTACCCTTAAAAATATGTTGAAAAATTTGATCCTACCCCTGAATTGTTTTCAAAACCGTCTCGAGTTGTATTTATCTTGCCCATTACGACGTGGATGGATCTTTATCCAAAAAGCCTTGTACAAGGCATTCTGAAAAACAAGAAATGCAGAGTTTGTTTTGGAAGGCACTGAGGAAGAATTGACTTTCATCTATTTAAAAAAACTTTTTTCCGCGAAGCGTATAATTTATGGGAGCATTGTGTAATGAACGAGCCCGACAACAATTCAGAGTTTGAAAATATTGTAAAAGCTACTTGCAATGAAAAGCTACTTGAATAAATGTTTTTTTTTTTTTTACTAAATGTGTCTTGTGTACCAAGAAAAGGGGAGAAAAGTCGCATACCTAGTAAGGTGTGATACTTTCTACCCCTTTTTTTGGTTTAACTATATGACTAACCTTGGAGAGTTCTATAAAAAATTTGCAAAAATAGTACATTAGTTAAATTTTATTTTTAAAAAACTGTTCCTGGAACTCTTATCAAATCGTTGCTATCATAACCAACAATGGATGGGACTCTAGAATAACACTCAAATAATGTAGTATCAATTATCGTAGTTGGGTAAACAAACACTTCCGGGTTCTAGTAAAACATTTCCAGGTTTAGTGAGACAAGGCGTTTTTTTTTTATCAAGATGCGATTACAGTATGAATCATCGTGATTACCACGTGAGCCGACAGGTGAATCCTATAAAAGCTAGGTAGCTTCTATCTACTAGTATTTTTCAAAGCATAATCATGCGGCAACCCCAGCGAAACACTGCTCGTTATAACTTGTTAGAACAATTTAGGGGAATGATATGAAAGATACCCTTGGATTTACAGATTCCATAAAATAAAGAGGAAATTCTCCCCCTGAAGTGGTGGTGGAAGGCATTGAAATGTGCGAGCTCCTCGAGGAAAAGCTCAAAGAAATGTTTCTAGGATATAAAGACATATAATCTGTCTGCCGTGCTCAGTGTTTGGCTGGATGATATTGAACATTTGCAAGCACTAACCATGAAATCGCCATACGAGTATTTGTGGACAATCTATTTGTTGCCCTGTTGTCCTTAAATCATTTGGCAAGAGAAATGGGAACATGAAGGGTCCAATTGGACAAAAGAAAGTGGAGGCAAATAGAAAAAGCCATAATTTCTTACATCTACGCAACTTACATCTTGACGAAAATGTATTTGTGTAAGAGAGACATGACATATTTTTAGTCAAAAGAAAACATATTAACGTTTAACATTGCATCTATGCAAACACATACAAAATGAAACATAATTGCGCAATCAACGAGTTTCCAACCCAAAGAAAAACCTTTTCCACAGCGCTGAGTTGAACATTTCTTACTTGCGCAATCACTTCATTTTCTATGTATCTCCATAGGCGCAATATGCTCACGGCTTCTGTTTATTGCTACTCAATAACGCCATTTACCTGTAACTGTATTTTTATACCGCAAGATATATATTTTTACTTTTATAACAAAGTAGGTCATGCGACACCTCAATCTTTTCATCTGGATGCGTGGATCATAAATACGCTTACAGTTTTCACGTACCTGTATTCTGTAACATGTTATACCTAAAACCACTGTATTTTTTATACTTTTGTCTCAAAGTATGACATCCGACCCCAGAAACGTTTCGTCTGGACGAGTGGATCAAAAATATGCTTACGGTTTAATTGTGTCCTCATTTTGGAACAAGTTTTACATAAAACTGTATTTAAATAGTAAAGTGCTGACACATGCTACTTAAAAGCTGTAAATCTTTGGGAGTTTTATCGTTGCAAGAATCCTTAAGCCATCTTTGTCGTTTTTGAATGTACCCAACGTTGGAAATGTATGTGACAAACCAAAAAAAGGACAAGATCAAACGCATCTCATGCTGCGAGATGTGTTTGATCTTGTCCCATTTTTTTGGTAAGTTACAAGAATTCATCAATTCGTTTTAGAATATACCCAACTTTGATAATGTATGTGTCCCGAAAAAATGGGACAAGATCAAATACATTGAGATGCGTTCCCATTTCTTTGGTAATAATAAAAGACACTTGTTTAGAAAACAACACACTTATTGACAAAAACAGAAAATACTTTAGAAATAGATACATCAGTCTCAGCATTCATCTCCCATAAGAAACAGCTCATCCACTTTATTTCCAGTCATGGTATCGACATCCTCTAGAGGTTCTGGAAGTGATGCAAAAATTTGAATAAATAAATCCCTCAAACTTCACATCTAGACGAGTGGATCCAAAATATACGCACCCCTTCTGTTTATTGCTATTCAATAACGGCTTTTACCTGTACAACAGCGCTTACCGATACGCTGTAACGAGGTATACCTAACAGTCAAAAGAAAAAATATGAACGTTTAACTTTGTGCCTGTGGAGACACATAGGTAATGAATAATGATCTGTGATTACGTAATCAAAGAATGTCCAACACAACTGAATAACTTTTCAACCAGCGACGAGAAAAAGTTTATGACGGATATATATATATATATATATATATATTATTTATATATATATTTGGAATTGTTCGCAGTTCGTCGAACACTTGGAAATGATTTGCGTTGAGCTGAACATTTCTTAATTGCACAATCACTTCATTTACTATGTGTCTCCATAGGCGCAATATTAAGCACTAAAAAATGTTCTTTTATCACAAAGTATATCATGCGATCCCTCAAACTTCTCATCTGGATGAGTGGATCCAAAATATGCTCACTCCTTCTGTTTATTATTCAATAACGGCTTTTACCTGTAACTGTATTTTTATACCCCAAGATATATATTGTGCTACGTCGCTGTATTTGAATGATCTGTAGGACGTGCGGCTCGGTACTAGTGATGAAACGTGAGTACATGTGACACCTCATCTCATACTGCGAGATGTGTTTGATCTTGTCCCATTTTTTTTGATAAGTCACAAGAATTCATCAATTCGTTTTTGAAAATACCCAATGTTGATAATGTGTGTGTCCTGAAAAAATGGGACAAGATCAAACACATTTCGAAAGATTAGATGTGTTTGATCTTGTCCCCTTCCTCAGGTAATAATAAAGACATTTGTTTAGAAAACAATACATTTATTGTCAAAGATAAATACTTTAGAAATGGATACATTAGCCTCAGCTTTCATCTCTCATGAGAAGCAGCTCATCCACTTTTTTTTAAGTTATGGTATCGACATCCTCCCAACGGTTCTGCAAGTGAGGTAAAATTTTGAATAAATAGAGAAAAGTGGCCATATCAGTGGTTCCAATGTAAAAGTCCCGGCCGTGATCCTCCTTTAAGAATTGATCCAAGTCCAGGAGAAAAATGTTTTCGAACTGTCCGTACGGTATAAATGGCATCGCTTCCGTTGATTCCTCCGTCTCCTGGATTGCAAATTGTGGTTTGATGCGATCTAGTAGCATATTGTGCACTACGTCGCTGTATTTGAACGATCTGAAGGACGTGCGGCTCAGTATTGTGATGAAACATGAGGTAAACACAAGTGTTTTTTTCAAAACACAAGTGTTTGTGTTCAAGTTAAAAATAATGTTTGAAGCTATTGCAAATCTTATTCAACAGAATTATTTCAAATCTAATTAAGAAAAATATTTTTTATAAAGATTTGTGAAAAATCTCTACAATATGCAAGTCTTTAACGTACACCTGATATATATTATAGCTTTAATGCAAACATACATGCATACATGCAAAACATTTCATTCGCAAGAAAAATTTTTCCGAAGATTAAAACTTTCTAACGATTAGGGCAAAAATAAAAAAATTTTTTTTTTTTTTTTTTTTTTTTTACACTTTTTTTCTCGTCGCTGGCTGAAAATGTTTTCGCCGGGTACAAGATTTCTTGGTTGCACAATCCTAATTCATTTTATATGTCTCTCCCTAGACGCAATGTTAAACACTAAAAAATTTTCTTTCGTTTTAAAATATGTCATGCGACCTGTCTAATTTTTTGTCTTGACGATTGGATTCCAAATATGCTCATGGTTTATGCTCATCTGTATTCTGTAACGAGTTATCATACAAAATCTAAAATACCCAAAATGTATTTCTTTGTATTTTGTTTCAAAGCATGTCATGCGGCCTGTCTATCTCTTCGTCTGGACGTGTGGATCATAAATATGTTTACAGTGTGTGCCTATTGATAATCTGTAACGAGTTACACCCCAAAATACCCAAAAATGTATTATTTACAAATATGAATAGAAGCATGTCAACCGACCACTCTAACTGTTCGCCTTGACGGGTGGATCATAAATATTCTCACAGCGTGGGCTTACCAAAACGCTGTAACAAGTTATGCCTAAAAGAAAAAATATGAATCTTTAACATTGCGCCTATGGAGACAGATAGATAAGGAATAATGATTTACGATCACGCAATCAGAGAATGACCAACCCAACTAAACCAGCAACAACAACCAGCGAAGAGAAAAAGTTTAAGGCGAATATATATGACTACGAACAATTCCAAATATATATATATTTGGAATTGTTCGTAGTTCGTCGAACACTCAGAAAAGATTTGCGTAGAACTGAACATTTCTTAATTGCGCAATCACTTCATTTTCTATGTGTCTCCATAGACGCAATATTAAACACTAAAAAATGTTCTTTTATCGCAAAGTATATCATGTGATCCCTCAAACTTCTCATCTTAACGAGTGTGTCCGAAATCTGCTCACTCCTTCTGTTTATTGCTATTCATAACGGCTTTCGCCTGTAACTGTATTTTTATACCTCAAGTGTACCTGAAGGACGTGCGGCTCCGTACTAGTGATGAAACGTGAGAAAAACACAAATGTATTTTTCAAAGACCAATTCTTCCAAGTTTGTGTTTAAGTTAAAAATAATATTTGAAGCTATTACAAATCTTATTCAATAGAATAATTTCAATCTAGTTAAGAAAAATATTTTTAAAAAATTTGTGAGATTTTTTATAAGATTTGTGAAAAATCTCTACAACATGCAAGTCTTTTACGTACACCTGATATATATTATAGCTTTAATGCAAACATACATGCATGGTAAACGAGTGCAAAACATTTCATTCGCAAGAGAAAAATTTTCCGACGAGTAAAACTTTCTAACGATTAAGGGAAAATAATTTTTTTTTTTCAATTGTTACACTTTTTTCTCGTCACTGGCTGAAACGAATTTTCGCCGGTTACAAGATTTTTTGGTTGCACAATCCTAATCATCCTAATTCATCTCCCCAGCCGCAATATTAAACACTAAAAAGTTTTCTTTATTTTTAAAATATGTCATGCGACCTGTCTAAATTTTTGTCTTGATGACTGGATCCCAAATATGCTCATGATTTGGGCTCATCTGTATTCAGTGACGAGTTATGATTCAAAATACAAAATACCCAATATGTATTTATTTGTATTATGTATTAAAGCATGCCATGCGACCTGTTTATCCCTTTGTCTGAACGTGTGGATCATAAATATGTTTACAGTGTGTGCCTATTGATAATCTGTAACGAGTTACACCCCAAAATACCCAAAAATGTATTATTTACAAATATGAATAGAAGCATGTCAACCGATCACTATAACTGTTCGTCTTGACGGGTAGATCACAAATATGCTCACTGTTACGCTTGCCGATAGGCTGTAACGAGTTATGCCAAAAAGTCAAAATATATATATATATATATGTGGACGTTTAACGATGCGCCTATGGAGACACATAGATAATGAATAACGGTTTATGATTAATCAATCAAAGAATGACTTACCCAACTGACCTAACCATCAGCGACGAAAAAATGTTTTTGATGATTAAAAAAAAAAAAATTTTTTTTCGGCACATTAGAAAAGTTTTTTTCGCAGGAAATTTTTTTTTCTCGCGACTGAAATGTTTTTTACTCGTTTAGCATGTCTCGTTTAGCACAGATTCTGCAATCTGTCGCATGTTTTTAAATCAAATCTATGGCTTTGCATTACGCGTCGTTTCTTTACGATGCCGACCAACCCGGCATTACTTATATTATGGATAAATAGAATTCACCGTGGTTCAAAGCTTACGATATTGATGCGGTATTAGAGTATCGACATGCTTTGCGTGCGGATCATCGAAAGGAATATTGCGAGATTGGCGATCCCGGTCACGAGAATCCTTACACAGCTTTCGTCAACGCGATTGGTCTGTCGCAGTGGCTGTCGTCAACCATCGAAACACCTGTAGCCGCGGCATTTAAAAGATGGATGACTGGCGAGCTCTTACCCACGATTCGCGCAACCCACATCCTGCAAGTCTAGAGCATATAAATAAATATATATATATGAGCAACATGTTTATTTTCGTGCAGAATTACAAGGATAACATAGAAGAGGCCACGAGGAAAATAAACATGCGGTCGTTTACTCTGTTTCTTGAAAATAATAGTACACCACCCGGTACAAATATATGCAAGATGGTGAAATCCATGTACCCAAACGCTACACTGACATCCGTTCAAGAAGTCTGTTGAACGACGTATACGGACAGACGTCTCATGAAAATGATTTACGAAGAACTGACTTTTGAGCATTTGAAAAGCTCATTGCATAGAAGGATTAGGAGCATGGAGTAATGAAAGAGCCCGAAAGTTTGCAGCAGACCAAGCAGAAAGTTCGAAAATTATACAATCAGTAAACTATTTGCAAGAAAGAATGTTAAAATAAGTGCATTTTTTCTTTTACTAAATGTGTCTTGCGTTATTTGTACATTAAAAAAGGAGGAGAAAGTCACAAACTTTACGAGGTGTGAGACTTTCTCCCCCTTTTTTTTGGGTTCCTTACATTACCAATCTTGGAGAGCTCTATTTGAAAATTTGTTGTTTGAAAATGAGAGAGAAATGTTCAAAACCTGATAGGCAAAGCCTAATGGAAAAACCTCTGTGTCTATGAAGGACTACCACTCGGAACATTTCTTATTGGAAGAGCTTTTTTGATGTCATACCGTTATCACCTTCTTCTCGTACCTTCAGTTCAAACTTCAATTCATTAGGATGAGTGGTTCTCTTTTTACAGCATTTTGAAAGTGGGACTTTATTAAAATTCCCCTGTTCTTTTTGTTTATCGTGTTGCTGTGCCATAGCACATCCTCTAAAAAATTATTTAGTTCTTTTCTATTATGAAGACATATTTAGTAGAATTATTTTAATGCCAAATCATTATATATATATTTTAATATCATGTTGCGGTTATCATGCAGTAATACTTAAATACTTGAACATAAAAAAAAAATAACACAGCAGATAAAGATAATCGAAAGATTGTTTCTTGCAAACTTTCAGCTCTCTTCTCAGGAAAAAATAGAAAATAAAAAAAGTGCAATCTCCTCCATCATACTTGTTTATATGAACGGATGGATTTCACCTAATCAATTTCGAATCTGTTTTCATTCTCCCTGAGAAAAAGCGTAGGTGGAAAAGCAATAAAGGTTAAAATGCAAGAGGGTTTCATTCTTCCCATTTGTGTGGTGAGAGAGCGATGAAGAGTGGTTGTGGTGGAAGGAACAGAAATGCATTCTCTTCACTGTTGGAAAAAAAATATCTTTTCAGTTTAATTTGAAAAATGTTTTTTTTATCTCTAGTAACGTAAGACATTTTTAATATCACTAATTGATAAATGTTTATTTAATAAAAGTTAGTTGTTTTTTTCCAGTAACCAACAATATTGACTTTTAATTTTTTGAAATTTATTATATGATTCAAATATTTTAAAAATAATTATTATGTACACAGTAAATCGTAAACATTAATTTTTTTTAATTCATGAGACCAGCAAGATTTTTCTTTTCCTAGGCAATTAAAAAAAATGTTTCATCAAAAGAAATATTCTCACTGCACGTGATTTACTATAAATTGGATTGAAATGCATTGTGCTAAGTTAAATAAAATATCTTATAATGTAATTCAAACATGGCTTTTCAATGAAGTTACAAACTCGGCTGAATTTTTCTCAAAAAAAAAAAAAAAAATGCATAACTTTTTTTAAATCCCAGAAGCAGAATTTTGTCAAAAGAAAAGAGGTTCCTTTAAAAAAATTGTAATACAGAGATGAAGGGACTTATATAAGGGCATTTACATTGATGATTTTGCATGAAAATTATCCAATTTAAATTGTATTAATTTTAAATAATAATTCTTTTTTCTAAAAAGGTTTATAATCAATATAGAACATTGGATTTTCTGTAATAATTCAATTTTTAAAGTTGACATGAAAGATTAACTATTCATATTTTCTCGTTCTTAAATAACTCTCAAAAGTTTTACAAAAAACAAGTTTTTTTTAATATTTTTTAACATTTTTAACGATATTAGAAAAAATATTTACTCGCTTTATTTGCTAACAAAATGATAAATAAGCTCATTCTTATTCATTCCCATTCTGCCTTCAACACCAGAAATGCAACAGAACAACAAGATTTTTCTAACAACAGAACTAATAAGTTATAAATGAAACATTGCATATTTCATTTCATATATGGATTAGATTTTCGTTTCTAATGTACTATTTTTTAAAGGTTAAATTTCAGAATATAGCAGTATGTTGAAATCAGTATAAACTAGTTTTACAATTTTAAATTTAATTCGTCTTGTTCACGAAAACTATATTTCGCCACTTTAGTACAAAAATTTCAATTAAAAGAACGAATTCTTATTTAAAATGACAAAACTTTTTTGAATTTTTTTTTTTAGCTGAAATAAATAAATGTATGTCAGTTGCTGTTCCAAAAATTTGTAAAATATTAAAAAAATTAAAAAGCGAATAATAACATTTAATATATAAAATGTAGTGGAAAATTTTTGAAAAATTAATTTAAAAATAGTCACTCAGTATTATGAAATAAGCGCTTGGATCCCGATGTATACAAGATAAAAAAATATAACAGTACTTAAAAAGTTAACAACATAAAAATTCTACACCAAGAAAAAATTACAAATTCTAAATTGAAAAGATGATTAATAGTTTAATGAGTTAATAAATCATAATCAGCTTAAGCTGCATATTTGTAATCTTGGATCCTTTGAAAGCCTTCTTTCTTTTAGTCAAATGTACATGCACATAGGTGTGTGTTCAAGTTTATAAATAGAAGACAAAAAATACGGAAAGTATGTAATTTTTAAACCAGTTCTAGCAATTTTTTGCCGCTTGCAGTTATATATACACTCAAGAGTCAAAACATTATGACCACCTGTCAATAACGAGTTGGCCCACCTTTGGCAAGCAACACAGCTTCAATCCGCCTTGGCATGGATGCCACAAGCCCTTGGTAGATGGCCGGAGACAGATTGTACCAGATGTTTAAGCAACGGTCACGTAAATACGAGATATTGGGAATTGGTGGTCTTTGAACTCTGAGCTGCCGTCCCAGGACATCCCAAATGTCTTATATCAGTTTGCTATCCTGTGAGTTAGGCGGCCAGGACATTAACTGGAATTCAGCATCATGTTCCTGGAACCACTCCAACACAATTTTAGCCTTGTGACAAGGGGAGTTGTCCTGTTGGAACATTTCATTTCCAGCTGGAAAAACAGAGGCCATGTAAAGGTGCAATGGTACGCAATGATGTTCAGATACCCTGTAGCATTCAGTCTGCTCTACCACAACCACGGGTCCCAGAGACGCCCAAGAGAACGCCCTCTAAAGCATAATACCGCCACCATCGGCCTGTATATGACCTACTGTACATTGAGGGAGCAACTGTTCGCCTTGAAGACGGCGTATCCTGACACGGCCATCGGCGTCATGAATGACAAACCATGATTCATCTGACCAGGGAACTCTCTTCCACTCATCCATGGACCAGTCACGATGTTCCCGGGCCCAGTGTAGGCGCAGTTGGCGATGACGCTTGGTCAGCAAAGGCACATGAATGGGACGTTTGTGGCGTAGCCCATATCCAACAGTGTCCGCTGAACATTGTGCTCCAATACTATTCTACTTGGCCGTGCATTGTATTGGGCTGTCGTCTGAGCCACTGTCTGGCTCCGATTTTGCTTCACCATGCGAGAGAATCTCCAACAACCTTTTTCTTTGATTGCGTGTGTACGTCCAACACCATGTCGTCTATTGCTGGTTTCACCTCATTCATCCACTTTGCATAAGTACTAACAACTGTAGATCGCGAACAACCCACGAGTAGTGCAGTTTCGGAAATACTTGTTCCCAGCCTTCGAGCCATTATAATCTGCCTTCTACCAAAGTCGCTTAGATCCGCAGCCTCTCCCATCACACACAGAAGTAAGTGAAAGAATGATTCTTCACACTCTCCAGCAGCAGTTAAATACCACTTCTACCTGATCACGTGCCTTCCACGTCATCCAGGCGAGTTCATTGTAAAATGTAGGGGTGGTCATAATGTTTTGGCTTTTGAGTGTATATATATATGTACATCATTGGTGGGAAGGGACATGCACGTTCTCATTATGTAACAATATGATAAATTAATAAATAAATAATGCACATACGTAAGAAAAAATGCATATATTTATATATATATATATATATAAATATATGCATTATTTATTATTTATTATATTTATATATAATAATATAATATAATATAATATATATATATATATTATATTATTGTTATTATATGTATGCCGTATTGTTCATCTATATATATATAAATATATGAATTTTTTATTTACGTATTACGTACCTTCCGACCAATGATGTTGCCATATTTCTGTCGCTTTGCTTAGTGTTGTTTTAATTTTTCTATCTGTTATGAATTTTTTATCAATATTATTTTTATCTATTGCGAATTGCTAATTCTATGTTTATATTTTTATATTTTATTTATTATAAATTTACAAAGCATAATCAATTAAACAAACTTATTATATATATATATTTATCTATATATAATATATGTAGATGAAAAGTAAAAATTATATAATTTTTTTTTTTTAATTTACTTTTTATATCTTACGAAAAATTTATAAGATACTTTATTTTTTTGCATATTAGATTTTTTTCTATCACATTTAGCCCCTATAATACGGCATTGATGTTACAATAAAAAAATAAATATGTATTTACTTGATCAGTAATATTTTTCTTTATTCTCATACAACTAACGGTCTGATGGCCGATTGGCTAGCGCTCTGGCGGTTAGTGCCACAGGCTCAAATCCTGGCGTTGGCATGGAAGTTTGATAGTTGTTCGGAATCCATGTTAAACTATAGGTGCCGGTCTAATTACCCCAAAATGTGCATAAAAATGACCATAGAGCAACAAACTAAACAATACGGCTAAAGTATTGGTAATTTTTCTAACAATGTGTTATTTTCAAACATTTTGTTGATTTAAATAACTATGAGAGAAATCGATTTTTTTATAAAATTTATTTCTGAATAATAATCATTAATAAGTTTTTTAACCTGTTATTTCATACAGAATTTTATTTTCATTATAAAACTTTTGCATCGTCTTCCTCATAAAATCTTTCTATTTATTGTTTTCACTTTGAGAAAATCTAAGTCACTTTTACCAAAATATTCATTATTGCTAAATTTTTTTAGTAATATTAATCTTCCTATTTTCTTAGTAGTTTTTCAATGAACACCGATGACCATGTAAGCAATCAAAGTAAATTACCATTTACCATTATTTTAAATACCTTTTAAGCTTATAATACGAATTATTTAATAAAAATGAGTTAATGACAATTTAGATATATGTGTCATATAAAATATGTTATCTATTCAGTGTAAGTTACATAAAAGTATAATTTTAGTCAAAAATTGTTTAGCTAACCCGGAAGTAAATGAAATACTTATAATTCCAGATACATTAATATACGAAAAATGCTCTTTCGATATGAAAGCATATAGAAAAAGTGAAATATTGCATTCAACAATAGATGAAGATAAAAATGTTGCAACATACAATGCGCAGAAACAGTAGCATTGACCAGAAAGATTTGTTGCCAGAGCAACACAAAGGATGAAAATGCTTTTCTCAATGTGTAGATCACTTCTGACTTGAACTTCGAGGTAGGTACACGTTAATTTTAATCTTAAAGATATTAAGGGATTATTTAAAAAATAAAAATGTATTTTAAGTAGTATAAGTTCGAACTAATTTTTTTTAGTAAGATTTAAGAGTAAAGCATTTATTCCCAGTCAAATCTTGTTTATCATTATTTTTATCTGATTTTTTAAAAAACTTATTACATATTTTTTTAAAAACCTTGTTTTGTTTCTTTATTTATCTTTGATAGAGTTTAGAAAATATAATTAGAAATATTCAGAAGTAGGTCTTACTGATAAACAAACATCTTATTAAAAACATTATGATATGTTTGAATTTAGATATTTTAAATTGTATTTTATTGATAATTTACCAACGTGAAAGTTTAAAATGAAAAACAAAAGAAACATTTTAGGCACATAAGCTGTTTGAGCTTTATGTAGTTTAGAATAATTTTTCTCCGAATTAGGCTTCCACCAAAATTGCTTACATTTTATCTTAAAGGAAAATATGTATAAAACTACATATATAAAAACAACATAATTAATCAAAATTGATTAAAAATTTAAAAAGAAAATGTTACATTGTTGCTTTCGCGATACTTACATCTTTCGTTGTAGAACAATTGATGACAGTAAAATTATGTATGAAAAGAGTACTATAATTGTATTGCTTGGAATTTAATTATAATGCAGACCGAAAGGTATTGTTGTTTACCTATACGTGCAAATATCTTTATTTTTATATTATAATAAAAGTACTTAGAATAATAATAATAATACTTAGAATTTTTTTATTTTTCAGTTAATTATAAAGTTATCAATTCCTTTTAATCTCCATTGTCAATCAAACTCATTCTATCATTAAACATATACAATTTTCTTAAAAATGTAAATCTTAATATTAATATTAAAAATCCCCTAATTAAAAAATAAATACAATTGAAATTTACTCATTAATTTTTTCAATTGAAAAATATAATATTGTTTGCACTATATATATATAGCTTAATGCATGTTAGTACAGTAATTAATATGTATTAGTGCAGTGTTTAACACATATATTGGTACAAAGTTTCATTATATTTTCCCTAATTGTCTCTTAATCTAAAATAAACAACTATACAATTTATTTGAATAATTTTATTGTTTATCTTTACAATCAAATTGTAAATGAATTCTGCTACACAAATAATTTCTACGATTACTTTTAGAAATAAGAAAAAATAATAATTGAATTTCGACTAAAATTTTTTATTTTAAAACAGAACTGTAAAATTGTTTGAAATCTTTCATTTTTCAGCCCAACTGTGTAAATAAGTAATACAGAAATATTTTATACTACCTAAAGGTAGAATAAAAATATTTATTTAGGAAGATGATGATGTGAAATGAAGATTGTAAGTACTGAAACCTTCCTCAGTTTTATATATTATAATATAATGCTACATTTTATTTATGATATTTACATGAATTTGAATAATTGCTTTGAAAATAATTAGATTACAATTTGTCTTGAAAATGAATAGGATATGGGTACATTTTTTCATGCAAATATCCTTTGAATCAATAAATGCAGTTAATAATTTTTTTTGTAATTTAAAAATGGATATGTTAACACAAGCATTATAGTATTTGTAAATCCTAAAATGTTTTGTAGAAACCATTAATTATGCAAAAAACGTTGTAAAATAAACTTATTTATTATTTTAGTTATTATTTAGTTGCTGTTATTATATTAGTTATTATTATTTAGTAAACAAGACTATTAAACTGTAACAAATTCAACATCATTCGCAATGGAGCACAAAAGGAGAGAAAACTTAAACTTTAAACTTTTTTTTTGAGAGAAAACTATCGGAATTTTTTAAAAAGTGATTTAATTTCATTCGAGTTATACATGAATGAAACTAAGAAGGCACAACACAAATTCAGAAAACGTGTTTATCAAATAAATCCATGTTTCGCAAAAAATTTTGAAAACACGTTTTCTGAATTTTTTGAATACATGTTTTTGAAATGTTGAGTTTTTCAAACTAAAATTTTAAATGCTTGTCCCTTCTTTGAGGTAGTGCAATCTACTTCCTATCAACCCTCTTATTGAATTGGCTATGTTGCGGTTGTACCATATAAAGCAACACAATATCGTATCTTAACAATTCAGACTCTTGAATTAAATACATTAATTCCTAGTATTAGAATCTATCCTCTAAGAGTAAATATTTTTTAATCATAAAGAAAAAAACAATGTAGTTAACTAGTCTAGCGGTGACTGCTGTACAGGAATTAAAAAAGCATTTTTTTTTACCGATTTCAGATAGGGAACTATTCATTGGACTTTTAGTTCCAGAGATTGTCCTTTTATTGGCATTGATTTTGATCTATTTCCTGTGCCGTCGACGTCGAAATGCATCCCGCTATCGAGTTGCCTTCAACGACGATATGTAAGTATTCCTTTTAAATTGCTGTACCCTTAGACTAATTTTGAGATTATATTAGAAATAGCTTTGAACATTAGAACATTTTTTCCAAATTTGTTCACATTGAAAATCATAACGTTCGCATCAAAAAGCTGTAACTGATTTCTCATCAATACGTTCCTATCAACACTCTTATTGAATTGGCCATGTTGGGGTTGCAACATAATATCTTCCCTAAATATTTACTTTGGCAATTCAAACTATTGAATCAAATACATTAATTCGTAGTGTCAGAGTAGATCTTTTTTTTGAGAGAAAAATGTTACTACAGGTTTCCTTACTCCTATTTGTTTATAGTGGAAATAGTTCCAATTTATAGCAATATTTTCTTTTCCTGTAAAGTTTAAATGCATTATTATTTATATCAGGTTTATTTGATTAAAAGTGGGAGAAAATGTTTAAAATCTGTTTTGCATGTGAAGAAAATCCCATTTGTAATATAAGGCATATTATAATATTAGGATTGTTTATAATGTTAAAATAGCACATCTTTAAATATGATACTGACAATTCAATTAAAAGAAAAGCATTTTTGATGTGCGATATAACAACCAATGGAAAATAAAAACATTGTTTAATCACCAAATGGCTTAGACAATAAAAAATATTCGATTGATGAACTGAAGAAAAAAAATTGTAAAGAAGATTAAATTTGCTTAATCTTTTGTTGCTGTTTGATTTGATAAAAAGAGCTTTTAATGAAGATTTTAATCTGCATCATAATTATTTTTTTAAATTCCTTCTATTAGCTCACACTCCCTTTTTCTCCCTTATATCTTTTTCAAATTTTCAATCGTTAATAAAATACATTTTATTCATTCACTCAAGTTCAAATATATTTTTTTTTGAATTTGCAGTGGATGACACTGGATGTTAATACTGCTCTTTCTTCTCATTTGATCATCATTAATTAATTAAAAATAAGTTAATAATCTCTTTTTTCTCATAACTAATTATTAATTATATAATGATTATTAAATATTTTATTCATTCAATTATTAATTATTCTTATTCATTCAATTACTCATTATTATTAATTTATTATCAAATATTTTTATTATTCATTTAATATATATTATTCAATTTTTAAAATAATGTAACTACAAATTGGAAATAATATAAAAAATTGTCTGATTTTAATTTAGCTTATTTTTCTGGATATTATTATTCTTAATTTTTTAAGTTTGAAATTTGAAACGATCGTGTTTGAGTATTTTTGTTAATATATTCTATATTTTTTAATTTTAAATGATCAAAAAGTTTTTTAATTAAATTTGAAATATAGCCTAATATATTTGCTTTTATTATTTTTATCGTATGTATTTGCTTTTATTATTTTGCTGTAATTCGAGATTGCTGTTCTTTTTTTTTTAATTCCTTCAGAAGATTAAATTTGCTTAATCTTTTGTTGCTGTTTGATTTGATAAAATGAACTTTTAATGAAGATTTTAATCTGCACCATAATTATTTTTTTAAATTCCTTCTATTAGCTCACACTCTCCCTATATATATTTGTTCAAATTTCCAATCGTAAATAAAATACTTTTTAATCTTCCACTCAAGTTCAGATACATTTTTTTGAACTTGTAGTGGCTGACACTTGATGTTAATACTGTCTTTTCAATATTAATTAAGTAATTAAATTTAATTAATAAATTTTAGTTTTTTTTAGATTTAAGTTGCATATATCTACCAATAGATGGCGCCAGATAAACTTAAAAAAATAAATGAAAATTATTTATAAAGGACTTTCTGCAATATAGTAAAAAAAAAGAAGGAATTGACTTTAAAATTTATTTTTATATATTACTTGTTACTTAATAGTATGATTTCTTGTCTCCTTATTTATAAAAACTAAAAGTCGATACGCAAGTTCAAAATGAATTTTTTTTCTGAAAAATTTCGAACATTAATAGTTTGAATTTCTCAAAACGAATTCAAATTTTTTATATTTTTATAACTGTAAACAATTATCATTTTTATATAATTATCTAAACCAGTGACTCGTATTTTGTCATACAAGTGCCACATTTGTAGAAAAAAACATATTTCTTGTCGAACATAAATAATGCTAATAATATTTATTAAACAAAAATGTCAATAAATATTTATATGAAATGATAATTTATTTAATAAATGATATACATAGAGACAATTCGCAAAAGAGCAAATTTGTGTAATACAATTATTTAGAAAACAGAAATTTAAAATATTAATACATAAACAAATGAAAAGAATGTTTCAATACATATAATAATTTCTAAGGTATTTTGATATAGTTAGAATTTACGCAAATAAAAAAAACCAAATTCCTAAAAATTTCAGTTT
>BPLQ01001999.1:0-32297 GCA_021605075.1 Caerostris darwini
AGTTAAGTTAAAATATTTGCAGTTATAGTTAAATTATAATAGTTATAGTCAATAAGCTAACTATAACCAGTTAAGTTATGGTTATTATAGTTATAACTTACATGAACAGTTTTATTAAGATATAATTATAATTAAAATATAAAGGGGTTCTAATTGGGGTAAAGTCAGTTACAGTTATAAATGATATTTATAGTTAAGTTATAGTTATAGTAAGTTAAAAACTATGCAGTTAAGTTATTGTATAGTTATAGTAATTATAGTTATAGTTAACTTGCATGGACAGAGTTATAGTTATAGTTAATAAGTCATAGTTAGTAAGTCATAGTTATATTACATAGTTAAGTTATAGTTATTAGCTAAGTTATAGTTATGGTCGGGGTGAAGTCAGGCTTTTTCCCTTGCGGGAACTATGTCTTTGTTGTCGCAAGGTCAAGGACAAAAAGAAGCTTCATTTTTTACCCGTCATCATAACTCGTTATACCTGTTCATGGACTTGGTTTAGATGTAGCTGTCGACCAAGTGGGATAAGAAAAAACACTAATTTTTCATTTTTAACATTAAATTAAATTTATAAAATGAATTAATTCATTTACTCTAATATTACTTAAAATGAACAAACCATTTAACTATTTTTTTATAAGTGCACAATTTCCAATCGTTGAAATGTCGTAATATTTTTTATTCTAAAATTCTGCCTTAAGTAAATCAATTAATTCTTTATCAGATAATTTATCTTCTTCATGACCTTTTATTATTCTATATCGGTAATATTAATTTCTAAACTCGGTTTCCTGCAATTATGATTTTTTTTGCCAATGGATTAAGTTTTTTAATGAATTCCTTCGAAAAAAATTGAGAGAATTTTAATTAGCTAATCTCAAGTTGAGGAATTCTTATAAAAGAGAAACTCAGACATGTCTGGCAACATTATATTCCTACAAAAACTCTGGCTCATTTAATCAATTTGCAGTAATTTATAAAAGTTTGTTTCTTATCCCACTTGGTGGACAGTAACATCTAGACGAAGTCCAAGAACCCTTGTGGTCTCATGGGAGAAGGGAAAGGATTTTGCAGCTTCTGTTGGGAGGAAGCACCTGTGAGTAGAAGTCTGACTTGGCTCCATGACACTGATTTTTTCCGGGGAAGGGATGTTAGTCCTAAGCTCTACAGTCATAGTACCTACGGCTTAAAGTGGATTCCGAACAACTACAAACGCATCAACGGGACTCGAACCCGAAACTTGGGGCACCGAGCGCCAGAGCGTGAGTCACCCGACCATCAGGTCCCATATATGAAAATGAATCCAACTATCTTTATTTCGTTTGTGGTACATTATCTGTACGACAATATTCTGGTCAAATACGATATGTTCTCTTAATACTTTCATCAATTTAAAAAAAGGAAAACTATTTTACATAAATTATAGTTCCCCAAAACTATTTATTTATCCATTAATTATAAGATTTTTTTATTTCTATATTAAAAGTGTTTTAGGCTGACTAACTAGATGTGAATGCCCTACTGTAAAATAATCTTCTTTAACAAAGGTAAATTCTCATATTCAAAGGTTTACTTAGAGCTGGGCAGGTACGAAGATATTAACCTATAAAAAATTTTAACCTATTTTAAATATATTTGAAAAATGAATTATTTAAAAATTAATTATCTTCAACATTTCATTTAGAGAAAACAGTAATTGATTTTTTTTTTGGTGATATTAAAACCTTCATAAATAAACGACATTTCCACAAAAATTGTAAAGACAATTCTAAGAACTGCATAAATGAATTTATTGATCGTTTAATAGTTAGATTTATTCAGATGATATTATATTTATTTCGCTGCTTTGATAAATGTAACTTAGAAGTAATTTTGATGGAAATTTGAAACATGTTGACAAAACTTCTGATTGGAATATTATGAATTTATTTTGTTAAGTGACTTTCCTTAGCTATATTTCAAAATATTTTTCTATTAATTTTTAAATAAGTATATTATTTCTGTAAATAGAACATGTTTTCAACTGAACTAAGGTTTATTCGTATATGAGATTTCTTATAGTTAATAATTTTTATATTTTTAATATTTAATATTTTATTTTCTGTAAATAGTGAACGTTTTCAACTCGAAATAAGTTTTATCTGATATTTTTTATAGTTAATATTTTACAATCATAAAGATTTATTGATTTGTTTTAATACATACATAGATCGATTTTATTTTTGTTGCTAATAGATAATCGTGTCGCTTTTATGTATACTGGTTATGTATATTTTTGTTGAGTGTGAACAACACATAAAGGTGTGATACGTGGGTAAATATCAAGCAAGATCATACTTATCTTCGTAAAAATTCATAATCAAACCTTCAGTCAAATTCATAATCAAACCTTCATTCAAATTCATAATCAAACCTTCATTCAAATTCATAATCAAACCTTCATTCAAAATTCATAATCAAACCTTCATTCAAATTCATAATCAATTTCATTCTTGGTAAAACTTATAATCCATAATAATAACTATCGTGGTCTTCTCTGCTTAATTTTAGGCTAAAGCCTTAACTCTTCACTTATCATTCCCTGTAAGAAAGAATGCTAATTTTTAATTGGATTCATCCAATATTGGCTACAACATTCAGCAATTTGAAAAATGAATGAAAATATTTATACTCGTATAGTAATTTTTTTGTTGCATTTTTTTTCCTTCTAGACTAGAATCACCTACACGCACACTACGGGTCCAGGCTCCAGAAGGCATAGGAATAGAGTCAAAAACCAGTGACATCAGCGCCACCTGCTTAAAGGACTTAAAGCTTCAGTCTAAAGAAGGCCGTGTAAGAACATTCTACATATATATTATCTTAAACATTGTATAAATTTTATATTAGTTAAATTTTTATTATTAAAACATTAAAGACTACATTATATATATATATATATATATATATTTAGGCCTAGAAATAGTCATTTCTTACTACCTTTGAATCACTGAATACATAAATTATAGTAAAATTTGGCAATTTGCTTTTGCTTAGAAGCTAAGAAGGTAGCTGGTTTCCTCGGCGTTTTTTAAATATATATGAACAAAGAAGTATGGGAATATATAAATTTATATAACAATATTTTAAAATTATACTAACTTATAAAAAAAACTTTTATAAAAATGTATTAAATTATATGTCCCATTGAATATATATGAAATGTTTAAATGTTAATATATATTATAGTGAAATACCCAAAAAAGTGAAATTTAGTTAGTAAGATATAATCACGATATAATAAATTTTAAAATCTTTATGAAATTTTAACATTTATAAATATTTAAACCCTTTATAGTTACTAACGAAAAACCCCTTCAGTACTAATTATTATGAAGGATACGTTGTCTGCAGGACAGCTCAATTCCCCAAGTTGAAGTGTTTCCCATTTTGGAAATTCAAATGTATTTTTCAGTGATCCAGAGGAATATAAACACTCAATTTCCTGCGATATTTTATAGTCTTCGACATATAATGCTGAATAAAATGATGAAGTTATACCATACATTCTCTTCAAGAAGAATCGAATAAATTTATTACAGATATGGAGCTATCCAAGACTAAGGCAGAATTACTTGCATCAATACTTAGAGAATGGAATTTACTCCAGGAAGATATCCGAGTGACTTAATTTATCAATCGTCATGAGCAAATTTCTGCCTTAGGGGAAAATCTTGCTTTCTATTTTGGCGTTTATATTTATGACGGTTCTCAAAATAGAACACGACCCATCACAATGGCGGTAATTTATAGATTCATCCAAAACAAGTCTCAAGGCAACATTGCGGCAAAATAAAACCAAATTTAATCTATTCTAATTGGATACCCTCTCTCTATGAAAGAAACTCTTGAAAATTTAAAACATTTGTTGAACTGCTTTCAACACAACAGGTACAGTGACATACTTGGTTGTGATTTAATGGTAAATGGTAACTATCTCATGGGTCTTCAATTAGGATATACGAAGTATATACCAAAATTTCGAACCATGTAAAAAAGAAAAAGTGTCCCACTAGAAAAACATATGATATTGGAAAAATTAATCAGATAGAAATTGTTTGAATTTAGCAGCTACATTTTTACGTTATCTAAGAACAAGAAAAAATTTTATTTAAATAAATATTACAAATAAGAATTACTAAACATTAGAAAATGAAATGAAATTAATCTATACTAATGTGAAAAAGATGGTTAGCTGTTAGAGATATTCAGATTTTAGTGTAAAATGTGCAACACAGATGAGTCTAAATTCATATCATTCTTATCTAATTTTAACAAAGAGGGATATTTTCTGTAGAAGCATTTCCCTTAGGAACTCCATGATTCACTTCAATATTTTATCGAAGGAATATGACTTCGGTATGTCAACATTGTTAGAATGATAGTGACTTTCGAATACCCTGAATTGTCATTACACATTGACTGAAATAGGGAAAGTAAGATCTGCGTAAGTCAATTTTCTAGCAAAAGGATGCACTACCTGCCAACAGTGGAAATTGAGCTTCAGGCTTATTGAATTGGTTTCTGATATCGCGGAACTAAAGATTTGATACTCATTTCTATGAAAATTAGAATTATTTTCATAATTAATCTGAATATGCAAATTAAAAAGCAAAATGTGTACATAATATTTTGAAGATAATTTTTATGTAGTTTTAAATATGAAATAACTGAGAAAAAAATTAGTACTATTTTTCATGTTATTAAAAAAAAAAAAAATTAAGAGTTGTTAAATTTTACAGTGAAGCTAACTCTTAAGCTTTAGCATCAATCATATTGATATGCATATATGCTAAACTGGCAGATTCAACACGAGCAAGTGTTACTTTAGCTGTATGTAAAAAAAGCTGATTACCATAATTTTCTGCTTGTAATCCAAGGTGATGCATAACTAGAAGACGCTATTTCCGTCTGAAAATCTGGTATAATCCTCATATAATCTTCATTATTTTTTTTAATATACTATTAATTAATGAAGTTCTATTTTATAGACCTGGTATAATATTAACAAAGCGATTTTTTTGTTTTTAAGATCGTTTTCGATACTAAAATAATATTTAAAAATTACATTACAAATGAACCAGCTGACTTTTTTGGCTTCACGAATTTAAAGATGAGGTATTCGAAAAATTTTTTTTTTGACGTTACAAATTTAAGATGCTGTAAATCAGAACTAGAATGTAAACAAAAGAGATGATATTTTCTTCTGATTATTTTCATTCATCATATTTGCTAGAGAGATGGAAATCTTAATATCAAGAATCATATTTAATTATTAATTTGGGCATCTGTGAAACGTTTTTAATTCTCGTATATAACTTTATTCTTGCTGTTTTCCATTTACTAGTCCACTCCAATATAGCATGTCACATTTTGCCTACTTCTGTGAAAGTTCGTATCTCTTCTAACGTCTACAACAGACAGGTTCTTTTCCTTATATTTAGAAGATCGTTTATTTTTCTGTCACACAAAGTTTTGTTAATTTTCCTTTTCAAAAAGACTGTTGGGGGCAGTTTTATAGATTTTATATGTATGATACTCCTGGAAGAACAAAAATGTCCGTAGAATTTAAGTAGCGATCTATAATCCACATTGCAAAATTGCATTTTTTGCACTTACTAGTTTGCTCACCGAATGCCTTCTTCAACATTTTATATGTTTCCGCACATGAATATTCATTCCAGAAACAAAATTTAATGGAAGTTCTTTGCTCAATTCATTCAGACATTTCAAAAATCGCAGGAATCAGTTTTAGCGTCTTATAAAGCCAAGCGTAACTCAAACATTAATGGATAATTTGACGTCAAATTTCACGCAGATGTCAAGAACAGTGCCAATAACGTAAAAATCGAAAATTGAAATTTCATATGCCCGGGAAATTTAAATTGAAAATTGGTTTAACTTTTTGAGGCACAGTAGTAAACAGTGAATTATAGGCAGGGGATTATGGTAATATTTTAACAATAAGGATAATAGCAATTATCAAATACTTTTTTATTATTGTTTTCTTTTCTATAGATTTGGTTGGATTCTGAACAAATACTGTTCCGCAATCTTCGAACTGCGCTGCCAACCAGTAGAGGTCGTTCCTACCATGGGATCTATGCCATGTGCTCCTGCGAAAATGGTCGTTTGTTCCTGTCGTCACCCGAAGGACACTGTCAAGCAGACGAGGAGGTCTGTCAGTGATCGTGGCACTTAGGGATTTCGATTTTTCGTTTTTTCAAAGTGACCAATCTAAGCTTAATTTTACAAAGCCAGAGTTTTTCATAGTTTTGATACCGTGTTCTCAGTTCGAATTAGCGTGTATGGATTGCGTTTTTCAGTTCCTCTAAAGAAATTGAGAAAATTGTGGGAGTGATGATATTCATCAGTATTTATTTTTTATCGCTCTGAACTTATTGGAGCCTTGAAGTAGCACAAGAACCAAGAAGTGACTTCAAGTGTCCAAGGGAAAAACTAAAATCGTAACTGCAACTTAATTCAGGAAAATTATTATTGTAGAATGTGTTAACAGAAATTGTAATATTTCTGCCTTTCAGCGGTTATGTTGCATAATCTTCTTTTTTTACAAAAGTAGTTGTGATAGATTTTATAATAAAATCCTATATCATATAATTATCTTAATTGTTTCATATGCATTTTATTTTCTGCATGAACTATTTATTTTATGATTAAAATATATTTAAAGTAACATTGTAAACTTGGCGAACATATGGAAAGTATTCAGCTGTAAATAATATTCAGTATTATTATTTATAAGTAAATTTGATGGTTAAAATTACCACAATGGCTGTCAATGGGATATATGAGGCTTTGATGTTCTTCAATACACTTGTTAATATTTATTTATGAGCGTAAATCCCTAATAAATATATATATATTTTAATTTTTAATTTAAATTCGAAAAAAAAAACGTGAGATTGCCTTCAAAGGAACAAAATTTAAATTTAAATTTAATTTAAAAAATAAATGAATAAATAAATTTAGGGACTTTGTCAGTGAGAGAATTTTAATATCAAATTTATCAATTTCAACTGATTTCAATAATTATAAATTATATAATCCTATACATTTGTATAACAAGTTATATGCTAATATATATTATAACAATAGTAAATATTTCTATCAAAGTAATCAATGATTGTTTTTTTAAATACTCAACAAAATGTCCCATTTTCTACAAATTGCTATACAATTCTTTGTTATCTTTTAAAATATTCACGAAAACTAATTATAATATATTTCTGTCAATCACATTATTTTGTAAAATATTATTTGAGAAAGCTAATAAATACTTATCTGTTAAATAAAAAATGTAAAAATTAAGAAATAACATTGAATTTTTAAAATAAAATGTATATTTTAGAAATGAAGTATAAATTATTTATATAACCTGTTATTAGAAAAATTTGATATTACTTCAAAATACCATTTTTTTGCTAAATTCATAATTATTAATTGAAATATTTTGTAAATATTAAATTATGATAATCAATAAAAAACTATATGTATAATATTATAAAATTCACATTACAGGTTTATTCATGCGTATGAATTGTATGAACTTATATATTTTTTAATGTATAAAAATAAAGTTTGTTTATAGATAAAAGTTAAACGGCAAGTATGATTTTCTAAAGAATGCTACATCCGTCCTATATTTGTAACATAGCTATTAATGATTATCAATAAAGAGTACAGAATGTTGTTGTAGATATCATTATTTCATTTCTGTTTATATTTTTATATACGATAAATCTATTATTATTTTCTGTAGAATAAATTTTATTTTTCAATTATTTAATAGGTATAAATTGGTGAAACAAGTTTGTAAAATATATAAATTCTTAAAAATCTGTAAAATTTAGTATGCATTTCTCAGAGTTGCAGATCTTATTTCTATGAAGATATTTGCATTAAATATCCTAGGAAACGTATTATTTTTGAAAAGAAAAATATCATTGTAGTTAATAAAGCTACTAAATGTTATTTTATTTTTTCCTAAAATAAAGTATATTTAACACACGTAATATTGCGCATTTCAAAACACAAAGAAAAACCATAATTTTGAAATATAGCTGATATTTTTATCTAAGTTATAAAAAACTTAGTTAAAAAAAAGATATTGAATGTTTAAATATGCAATATAACGAGATGTGATGTAACAATGAAACGGGGAACTGCTGCATTTATATATGTTGTAACTATTTTTAAACAATATTAAACGATTTTTCTGTGCATTCTTTCTTTTTAAATCATTATTTCCCACCGAAAAATTATAAGCCTAACCACTTTTAAAGATTGGTTTGGTTTGTCACTCTAAGGTCATTGTCATAACTTTAGGCTAATTAGACTGGGACCTACAGTTTAACGTGAATTACGAACCACTCACAAACACCCATGCCATCACTAGGAATCGAACCTGAAACGTGGGGTATCAAAGGCCAGAGAGCTAACCAATTGGCCATTAGGCCGCCACCTTTTGAAAAAGCAAGGTAACATGGAATCCTCTTCAACTCTTTCTATTTGTATTAAGTATTAACATTCGATAATTGCTGAGCGAAAATCGAATAAAACTAAAAATAATAATAATAATAATATTAATTAAAACTAATATTATTAATTAATTAATTAATAATATTAATTAAATTATTATTAATTTCAATAATATTATGTTTGCGATAAATCATTTTTCAGATGCTTGAATATGTTCTGACATCAGAATAACAGTATATTTCGCTTAAATCATTGACCTACATTAATGCTACACGCAAGAAACTCTCCCATTAAGGTAAATTAATGATGATACTACATGTTGCTAAATTGTATTTCTATTGTTTTAATATTCCAGATTAAAGAAAATTATAATCGAGCTTCTTCTTCCAAAGAAGTGGTTAGCCAGGTTGCATAAGAAGCCAACTGTCTAACCAAATAAGTAATGGTCATGTTAAAAAATAAACGTATAAATATGGTAATTTAAATTTATAGCTTTCTTTCTAATAAAAGAAAAGTAATAAATTTAGCTGATAATAATTCCCAGTATGATAGCTGAAGAAACGTGATATCTATTTTTATTCAGCTATTAAATGAAAGAAAAGAACAAAAAATTTCTAATAAAAGAAAAATATTAAATTCAGCTGGCTATTAATCCCAGTGCTGAAGAAGGATGATCTCTATTTTTATTCAGCTATTAATTTCCAAAAGGAGGAGACTCGTGATCGTGTTTGTAGTGGTATATGCAAGTGTAGCATTAATAATCGAACTATATATTGAAATGTTCCGGGTTCTCTGTTACATCTGTTTAGATGCATTTTATATTATGTTTATATATTTTATATATTACTGTTTGCATTTTTTAATTCTATACCTTTCATTCTGACTTATCTTCTATTATATACTGTTTTTTTTGTTAGCATTGGTTATAAGAAATGAAAGGCCATTTGACTTAACTTGACCAAAAAACGGCATTTTTGTGATAATACAACACCTAACTACCAACCCACCAATGGAGAGCATTAAAATTTTGAATAGAGTAGTTTTTACTGATGTTAATTCTTCATGTTAAATTTCCTAATTTTATGAGTTTAGCAAAGTAAATATTATACGTATTACAAAAAAAAAGTTTTAAAATTTAACACAAATGATATCTAAAAATTCTCCGATAATTCCAAAAAAAAAAAAAAAACAATTATTACTTAAATTTCTTAAAATAACTTCAAAATTGGTTACCGACCACGCAAAAAAAATGAATTAAAACCATTCTTATCTGGAAAATTAAATTCTTTTAGAGGGATATCATCTTTTCTAATAATTCAATTACAAAATTAATTCCAGAGAAATAACAACTTCGATACTACAAAGCGCTATGTCCATTGCATTTAATTCTTGTTACATTGAGTGTTTTAATACAATCAATTGTGTTACCCGAGAATGAAATGATGTCATCATTTGTACGAGAACATATGTTTTTTTTTTATCGTCTATTTTCTTTTCCTTTCATTTTCTGCGAGAGAAAAGAAACATGATAAAAAAAGGAGAGACAAAAAACATCTGTTTAAAATAAAGACGGGAGAGGGGGAAAAAAAAAAAAGAACAAAAAAAAAAAAAAAAACGTTCCTTTTTCTCTTTTTCCCGGAGTTGTTACTCTCTAACAAATGTTCCGAAAAGTGTTTCCAATAAAAAGTTTTTCCCTTTAGGAACCACTAGCGCTATTGACCGCTTTGTTAACGTAATCGTTTGCAGTACTTTTTTTTCTTTTTCTACTTCTTCTTTTCACTCTATCCGACTGTAGTGGAAACTTTTGTATTTTCTTTTGTTCTTTTTGTTATTGTTTCTCTTAATCCTGTTCACACACTTAAGTAAATAGGATGAAAACAAATAAATGAATTCGCCCGTGAGGATTTTAAGACATTGTTATTAAATTCCGGGTCCACTCTAATATCCCCAGTATTTACTGTTTCATTGAAACTCGCTTTTTAAGAGTGTTTTCTTTAGTGTTATGAAGCCGTTTGCACGTAAAAATGTTTCTTAATTTTGAAATTCCTACTTGTAAGCAATAAAGTAAAGAATGATATAAATGCTATATAATTAAGTGACGTTTTTGCAATTCACTATTGAAGAGTTAAATTACATAAAAAGTGAGAAAGAATTATCATTAAAAAAATAAATGCCGTGAAAAAAATCCACTTTGAGCTTCGAAAAATGACGTTACTTAAGAAAGCAACCATGTAAAATGTGTTCATTACAGAACAAATAACAAAATAGATTAAAGGTGCATTAATAGGGTTATGCTGATTTCTGTAAACACTATTATTACTGGATTTGATTTTAAATATGTCAAATGTGATTTTAAGAAATGAACTACTTTTAATATCTTCTTTGCTTTGCAACGAAGCTACAAAGAAGAGGAGGGTTTGTTTTTCATCAGTTAAAGAAAAAAAAAATGTCTCCAAATGTCTGAATATTTAAAGAAACCGTTAGTTCTATACAATATTCTCTTATATTATATTAACTTTTACTTAGGATTCTTCTTAATTAACTTTTACTTAACTTTAGGAATCACTGGCGCTACTGACTATTGACCGTTTAGTTTGACCGCTTTGTTAACGTAATCGTTTGCAGTATTTTTTCTACTTCTTCTTTTCACTCTATCTTACTGTAGTGGAAACTTTTGTATTTTCTTTTGTTCTTTTTGTTATTGTTTCTCTTAATCATGTTCACACACTTAAGTAAATAGGATGAAAACAAATAAATGAATTCGCCCGTAAGGATTTTAAGACATTGTTATTAAATTCCGAGTCCACTCTAATATCCCCAGTATTTACTATTTCATTCAAACTCGCTTTTTGAGAGTGTTTTCTTTACTGTTATGAAGCCATTTACACGTTCGTTTGCACGTGAAAATGTTTCTTAATTTTGAAAATTTCCTATTTGTAAAGAATAATATAAATGCTGTATAATTAAGTGACGTTTTTGCAATTGAAGAATTAAATCACATTAAAAGTGAGAAAGAATTATCGTTAAAAAAATAAATGTCATAAAAAAATCACTAGTAATTTTTAATACGCTTTGAGCTTTGAAAAATGACGTTACTTAAGAAAAAAAAAACCTTTCATTACAGAACAAATAACAAAACAGATTAATGGGGCATTAATAGGATTATGTAGATTTCTGTACAAGCTATTATTACTGGATTTGTTTTTAAATATGTCAAATATGAATTTAAGACAGATGCTGTTTTTAATATCTTTTTTTGCTTAGCAACGAAGTTGATAAGAATTCTTCCATCTGATCAAAATCAATTAAAAGAAAATATATCTCTAAATGCCTGAATATTTAAAGAATTTGTTAACTTTATACAATATTCTATTGTATTATATTGACTTTTTTTACCATATAAAAGTATCATACATAAAAATATAGATATTAAAAGAAATATTTATTGTTATAACAATCACAGACAAACATTACATGCATTAGACATTAGGTGATTTAAATATCTATATAAATTTGTTTGACAGGCAGAAAAATCTTTTTGTACAATTTTAGTTGTAGATTTTAATAATAAATTTTAATTTTCTTAAAAAGCAACAATTTATATTTCAATTTAAAATTTCTTAATATAAAATAAATTTAGGCGGAGGAAATTTTATTTCAGATAACATTTTTGTGCATATCTTTAATTGAGGTATTTAGTAAATAAAGTGTAATTTATCGTTGTTTTGTAAGGAACTTATTCTTTTCTTGTTTAAAACCAACCTTTAATGCATTACATATTCATCAACGAGGCATTTAAAATAGAAAATTAGCTATTGGAGTAGATAGATTTTCAGATACGAAATATGTAATATTAAACAGTAATGTAATATTTTATTGATTTTTTAATTAAGTAAGTTCATTTAAATTATGTGAGAAAGGAATTTCTTTTACACAAAATATTAAAGTATTTAATAGTCCTAAATAATACTTTGTGATTACATTGTTAAATATTATATACGCTTAACATTAATTTAAATATATTTTAAAAGACTTTAATTTACAGCCTCAAATTTCTAACCTTAGCATAATAAAATATTTTTTTGAAAATTTAACAATGTTTTGAGAAGCAAGAGATTTTTTGTTCCTGCCAATTTGATAACACAAAAATCCCCTTTACAAATTAAACTGTTTAATAATATTTAATTAAAATTTCAAAGACAATGAAATATTTTTCATGTGCCATTTTGTAAACTTTCTTAAATCTGTTTACTTTACTTTTAAGTTTATCAAATTTCTTCGAGATTTTTATAGAATATTTATTATAGAATATGAATTTCAGAAAAGAAAACTACTAAATTGGTAAAATCTTTCATCCTCAAATAGAAATTCAGAATATTCTTAAAAAGCGATAACGTACAATTTTTTTAATTGATTACTATTGGTTTCTTCTATAACTTATCATTTCATGGAAAATATCATTAAAAAATTGAAGTAGAAACTACTAAAATGAAATATCCGAAGTTAAATTTAGTTAAGGAAAATTTGCAGTTAAAACAAAAATGAAACTCAATAAATAACTATTAATTCAAAATGATCCACTTCAATTACATAAACACGTTTACAATTTAAAATAAAAAAATATATAAAATCAATATATAAACTAAATCGTACTTTTTCCCATTTTGTAAAACTGATTTTTACTAGTTCCATTATAACTGATAAACTTTGTAGATCTTAAACAAAAACCCAACCTAGGAAAAAAAAAAAGTCTATAAACTAACATGGTACAGTGAAAAACGAAACGCTGGGATTAACCATCATGACACTTAAATTACTTCACTTCATTTCGGTAAAGAGAATTTCCTAGAAGCTTCGACTTTTCAGCGTAAGCTCTTTGATGGCGCTCAAGACAGTGTCGGAAATGGACAAACTTTGTCAAACAAAGCCTTCTCAAACTTACCCCCTTCTCCCACTGCCCGGGCCTCTGCTTCTTCCAAACTCATACCTCCGTAACCCGAGAAAGCAGTGACAAGGGATTATTATCTGAGGAAAGCTTATCCAGTATTAGTGAAAAAATATATTAGTATGGCCTTTTTTTGGCTGAAATTGTTTATGAGGTTAGGTGGAATCCAGATTAGGGTCATGCATCAGGAAGACGTACAGTGCTCTTACCAAAAGACGATGGATTTATTTAAAATGCCATATAAAATGGCTCTTATTATCCGATAATAAACACTATAACCATAAATTGGAAGGGAATGGTCCAGCTAAAAGATTTTTATTGATTTGTAGGCTGTAGGTGTTTTCTGGTTTCGCCAAATAAGGCAAAACTTCACACTCTATGTATTTAAAAGAGGGAACTTAAAAAAAATGTAAGAAATGATAAATTTATGTTATTTTTTTTTTTCATTTTCATTTTATTAAACTTAAAATTATTATAGTGCATTTTTAGAACAGTGGTATGTAAATTAAGTGACGAATTTCAATTTTTGGCTAATACTTTAATCCAACTGATTCACGGAATTGCATCGAACTAAATAATTTGAAATCACAGCAAATTACTCTGTTGGATTACTTAAAATATCAAATTAATATCAATAATTTAAAAATTAATAAATTATTTCTAAAATGGGAATGAAATAGAAAATAATTCCGGATATAATAATGTTAAATAGACTGTAAGTACATCGAAAAAATTATCAATGCCTTTTTTTTTTAATTTTACATAATAATTCGTGGTTCCAAATATTAGAAAGCTTGAATACATTAATTATCATGACTTTATTTTATGTAAGATATTAAGAACGCTTGATATAATACAGATATAATAAAATATATAACAAATGAAAAATTAATTGCACATCGTTTGTAATTAATTATACATCGCTTAAGATTTGGGAATTAAAAAAAATAAGGAGATAATTTAAGAATGTACATAATTCTTGGAAATTATATTGTTACTGAATTTGTTGAAATAGAAACTAAATTAAATAAATTAACTTTCATGAATGGTCAGTAAATTCTATGAATTTAAATATATTCATAAGCATTTTTTTTTAAAATGCTTATGAATATATTTAAATAAATTAAAAATTGTTCAACAAATAATTTAATTATTTTAATGCCAGCAATCAATTACATTCATAATAATCTTGCTGATGATTGATATTATAAATTATAACTACACATAAAAAAATCCATGAACGATAATATTTATACTATTTTGTAACCTTGAAGTAAAACACAAATTCTAAGCTTATTTTTAGTTTTGTTTCTTTCCTTTTTTTACTCCTTACACAACCTCACAACCACAAAAAACAAACAAATCTCAGCAATGGGAATTTTATTTATGAATTATACGAACAAAATGGAAAACAGGGTTAAAATAGAACAGAAAAAAAAGGGGGAAGAGCAGGTGAAAAAAATAATCTTCGCCTTATCTGCGAATGTTACCAGAAAACCCCTTCCCTGCCTTTCAGCAAAGAAAACGTTCCATCGAGTCAAAATATTCCAGCCAATACCTCCTTGTCGTTGAGCTACCATCTGCTTCGACTGGCTCGATACCCCAGCCTTCCTCAATCCCACGTGCACCGAAAACAAAAACAGTAAAGAAGAAAAAAAGTCGTGTGTAATGCAGAAGCACATGCTTCAGCAGATGCTATGGACGTTTCGGACATGGGTAAGTAGTTTTGTTTCTTTATTTAGCTTGTCTGCTGCCTTTCGTTTTTGCATGTCTTATCTCCTTTGCATAGGAGGATGTGAAATAGTGGAGAAATACCTCTTTTTCTTCCGTGTTGTCACTGGGTGATTGTTGAGGGGATAATCAGTTTTCCTTTTTCGGAGAGGAGTAGGAAAGAAGAGACTTGGTGATTTTGTTGGGGTTCTGTTCCTGTTCTGCGTCGTTGTAGAGCAGGGGTTACTTGTGAAGATCGCCTGAGGCATAAATGAAAAACCTCGAAGGTTTTATATATATATATAAAGGGAAATTCAAAGTAGATAAGGAATTTGAGGCACGACATTGCATTAATTGAATAGTAAGAATTTTAAAAATATGGTTCTATTTTAATAATAACTTAGTAACGAATTTGTCAATGAATTTACTTACTATTATTTTTGTACATTTCTGCTGAGAAATACTGATTGAAATAATTCTTTTAATGCATTATCTAACAGCAACATAGATACTTTATTTATGATTATTATGGAGAATGATTTTAATGAAGCATAAAGCTTCGTAGAAAATGCAAACTGATATTTTAAGCAAACATTTATTGATAGCTAATGACCACAATAGCTAATTGTTGTGTTAGTTGACTATTATGGATAGGTACACTAGATATAAATATAAAAAGCCCTCTTTGGAGATTTGAAAACAACTGAGGCAGGAGCATATATTTTGATATACTCGTATAATTATTTTATTTAGGTTTTTTAAACTTTACTAATCATGGTAAATAAGAAAATTTAAGGCAATAAATTTATTTTCATAAATACTAATTTTATTTTCTTAAAGCAAAATTTTATTTTAAAGGAATGAGACAAAATATTTTCTAAAAAAACATTTATAATGCCAATATTTCTTTTTGTAAATACATCTTAAAATGTTATATTTAATCAGAATTTGAATATAATCCAAATCCAAAAAAGAAAAAGTTAATTTAATCTCGATAAAAACTATAGCATTAGAATTTCATTTCACTTTTTCTTCCACTCCTATTTACATTGAAAATTTCAATACAAATAACCAGAAAGCTACAAAACTTGAAATAACCAGAAAATTGAAAGGTGATTAAAAAAGAAATAAAGTTATTTCATTAATTTTCAAATAATTGGTAGTTCTAGATTTAGAAAAAAAAATATTAAAGGTGAATTAACTTCAAGCGTTTCCCATTAATTAAATTATAAAAATCACTCCGATCCATTCTTTATTACGATCCATTCGTCCTAGTAATTGAATTCTCACTGGAATGAATGACACTGCCAAAGACATTAGTCAATTAACACGTCAACCTTGACTATTTATCAAAGTTCTTAAAACTAAAGATGATTCTTAAACTAAATTCTTCAAATTTCTTAAACTTTCTAATCTCACAAAACAATATCGTAGAACAAATTCATGACAACAATATAGATCCAAAGAGATTATCAATATTGAATTTCAATATCATGTTCAATTTTTCTCTTTCCTTAGCTTCATTTCTTCCCAATATGTAGACATGCTAATCTTTCATAAACGTGCAATATTTGTATCTACGCTGAATGTTCGCTTTTCAACATAAACACCACAAGTATTTAATCTGCACTTTAAATGTCCCTATTTTTCATATAGTCGAAGTTTTTAAAAAAAAAGATTTATATATTATTTACTTATGAGCTCCCATATACAATAAATATTTAAAAGAACCTATATATAGATTTATGTGATACAATTGTTAAAAACAAATATTCTTTAAATTTTCTTTTCTTTAATACGATATAAAGTTAAAATCACCTCAAGAATTAATATTTTAAATTTATAATTATCATATTATAGTATTTAATATCATTTTAAATTTATATTAAATTATATTATAATATATATAAATATTTATAATTTAATTCATATTTAAATTATATATATATATAAAGATATAATTTCCCCTCACAGTCCTATATAAAAATAGGCAAAAACAGAAATAATTTTAAAGCAATAGATTTCAAATTCAGAGATTTATGTCGACTTTAAATAATGACTTACCTAAATGATTAATTAATTTAACTAATTGGTTATTTTATCTAATATTTTGAAATTAAATACCAAACTTTCAAAATTGTTTTAAAAATTAAATTAAGTTTAAATTATTTAACAAGTATATTATCAGAATTACCACGGCATTTTAAGGCCAAAGATTTTTTGTGCCCAGTCATAGAAAATCCTTCATTAAAGTAATAATAAAATTGTTTTCAATTCAGTAAATTAATTTAAAAAATTTCAAATCTTTATTAGCTCGAGGTATAAGTCAATTACCAAACCATTTTTCCTAAGTTTATAGAAAATGTTTTCAATGAACACGTAACCCGAACATCTGTATATAATTCACAGTGATTTCCAATATTAAATAAACTTAACTTCGCATAAACTTTTAAACTATTTATCAATATACCTCTATACAATTTTCCAATATAGACTCACAATAGGACCCACACAGATATACCATGCAATCAGCATATAATATGATATAACTATTTGAATGTTTTCTAATAGAGATACATGTAAAAATACAGTTGTTTACAATTAAAATGGACGTTTAATAGAAATTTATAAATGTATTTGTAAGTTAAATTAAAGAATTCTCATTAATTTTTTTTTCTTTAGTACATTTTCAAAAAGTAAAAATTCAAATTTCAAGTCATAGAAATTCATTTTAATCGAGAAAATTACTTACATTAACTTCAATAGAATGAGACAGAACAAAAGAAATTCTTCAATTAACTCATAATGGATATCCAATTCGCGGTCTGTAATCGATTTCAAATGGAATTTCACTTTAGAATTTCATTAGACCAAGCCTAATCACTCATCCCCGTCTTTTAAATACTACATCCAAAAATTGAAAAGTGATTCTAAAAGGACAGAAAAAAAAATAATATCCTATTAATTTTAAATTACTTGACAAGTGCTTGATCATCTGCATCTCCGGGAAAAAGTATTAAAAGAAGGAGGAATCTCTGCAAAAGCCAAAGCCTCTCCCATTAAATTAATCATAAAAATCATTCCCTTCTATTGTCTTGCTTGCAATTCATTCATCCAAGTGACCGAATTCTCATTTCCACGGCCAGAGGCATAAGTCAATTAACACGCCATCCTTTCCTAGTCTTTATCAAATTCTTTAAAAGCGCCTCTAATAATGCATTGTTCGCTTGTCGTCATAGAAAAGACACAAGTTGGTTCTTTTTAATTTTTCCTGAAAGCCCCCTTCGGTGGGAAGTATGAAAATCGTTTGTTAATGAGGCGTTAGGAGAGCAGTTAACTGTTATTTGCGAGACGGTAATGCGAAAGGTGGAGAGATGTTGTTTGGCATATTACGAAGGGGTGGGGGTGGGGTGTTCTTGTTTAAACTTGCCACAGTACAGCCTAGAAGATTATTCAGTTTCGAAGAAGGAAAATTAGGAAACATATAACAGTTTGTTTGGGGGCTGCAGGGAATATTTTGGGTCTAATTTATCTCTTATCGAACATGAAAGACAAATTGTTTTTTCTTTTTATTAAGATATGTACATTTTACAGTAGATGCATGGTTGATTGGATACAGGAATTTTGCATTGAATGCTTTGTAAGTAATAGCTTGCTGTGATGCAAAATTTAGATTAATGGTTATTAAAAAAGAAATTTTTTTTCACCCATGATAAGTTGCAGATTAAGGTTTAATGACGAATAACATTTGCGTTTTAAAACGAAAAAATTAAAAATTTAAATTCCTTCTAATTCAGAAAATTACTCATATTAACTTCAATAAAATGAGCCAGAACAAAAGATAATACACAATTAACTCATAATTGATATCCAATTCGTGGTCTGTAATGGATTTCAAATGGAATTTCACTTTAGAATTTCATTAGAACCATCCTAATCACTCATTTATCTCCGTCTTTTAAATGTTACATCAAAAATTGGAAAGTGATTCTAAAACGGACAAAAAAAATACAATATCCTGTTGATTTTAAATTACTTGACAAATCCCTGATCATCTGTATCTCCGGGAAAAAGTATTAAAAGAAGAACGAATAATAATAATAAAATTGTTTTCAATTCAATAAATGAATTTTAAAAAATCTCAAATATTTCCATTCTCCAGGCATACTACGAGTATAAGTCAACTACTAAACCATTTTTCCCGAGTCTATTACAATTTTTTTTTTTTTTAACGAACAACCGAAGCTGTCCAAACTTTTCCATATCAGCCACAGTGATTAAATATATTGGTTTCACATAAGCTTTAAAACTATTTATCTATATACATCTCTATATAATTTCCCAATAGGACTCACACGAATGTGCCATTTAATTATCATAAAATGCAATTACTGGATGTAACTATTTGAATGTTTTCTAATAGAGATCTGTGTAAAATTCTAGTTGGTTACTATTTAAATGGACGTTTAATAGAAATTTATAAATGTATTTGTAAATTAAATTAAAGAATTCTCATTAATTTATTTTCGTTAGTACATTTTTAAAACGAAAAAAATTAAAAATTTAAAGTCATAGAAATTCATTTTAATCGAAATAATTACTCATTAACTTCACTAAAATGAGCGGGAAAAAAAGGTTATCTTCAATTAACTCATAATGGATATCTAATTCGTGGTCTGTAATCGATTTCAAATGGAATTTCACTTTCGAATTTCATTAGACCAAGCCTAATCACTCATTTATGTCCGTCTTTTAAATACTGTATTCAAAAATTGAAAAGTGATTATAAAAGCACAAAAAAAAAAATATCCTATTAATTTTAAATTACTTGACAAGTGCTTGATCAACCGTGTCTCCGGGAAAAAGTATTAAAAGAAGGAGGAATCTCTGCAAAGCGAAAACCCTCTCCCATTAAATTAATCATAAAAATCATTCCCTTCTATTGTCTTGCTTCCAATGCATTCATCCAAGTGACCGAATTCTCATTTTCGCAGCCAAAGGCATAAGTCAATTAACACGCCATCCTTCCTTAGTCTTTATCAAATTCTTTAAAAGCGCCTCTAATAATGCATTGTTCGCTTGTCGTCATAGAAAAGGCACAAGTTGGTCTTTTTAATTTTTCCTGGAAGCCCCCTTAGGTGGGGAGTATGAAAATCGTCTGTTAATGAGGCGTTAGGAGAGCAGTTAACTGTTATTTGCGAGACGCTAATGTGAAAGGTGGAGAGATATTGTTCGGCATCTTACGAAGGGGTGGGGTGTTCTGTTTAAACCTGCCACGGTACAGCCTAGAAGATTATTCAGTTTCCAAGAAGAAAAATTAGGAAAGATATAACAGTTTGTTTGGGTGCTGAAGGGAATATTTGGGGTCTAATTTATCTCTCATCAAACACAAAAGACAAATTGTTTTTTCTTTTCTTTGTTTAATTTTGCTTTGTTAAGATGTGTATATTTTGAATTAGATACATGCTTTATTGGATGTAGGAATGTGTAACTGAATGCTTTGTATGTAATAACTTGTTATGATGTAAAGTTTAAATTAATGGTATTAAAGAAGAAATTATAAATAAAATTTTAAAATTATAATAAATGATATTAATGATGAATAACATTTGCGTTTTATTGTATTAAATATTCACAACCTGAAATTTAATTTGGATTGACTTACTTGATGACTTATTTGTTTTTACACTTTATTACTTTACTTTTTGATTCATAAGATTTTTATTGGTCATAGTTTTTTAAATGCTTATTGAGCATATACATTTTTAGTTATTTTATTTCAATATTTTTATTTATTACAAATTATATATACTTTCGTTTCGTACATTAAGGAAAAAGCAAATTTGAAATTATATTGTCAAATATAAATAAACACGTAATATACGTTCAATACTCGTATATGTAAGGTATGCGTTATTGCATCAGAATGTGATATGCTAATTAATGAAAATAGCGATATCTAAAGTCATAGTAACGGGGATGAAAAAGGTTGTAAAAGAGTTTGGAATTCCAGGAAATAAATTTCAAGATAGTCATATTTTAGATCTGAACAATATATAGATCATTTATCTGAAAAATTACAACGATGCATCAATTCTACATGGAAAGAAGACAGTAGGTAAATAATAAATTGTATAAATTGGAGATTTTATTCTTAGCACAAAATCAGTTTCTAGAAGGTAGAACCAAGGAAGATTTAAAGATACGAGTACCGCAGATGACCGTTAATTGCATCTAAACGCAATTACTACCACTACATACATCTAGGAACCTACCTACATAGCCATTATACCAACCAACCTCATATCTTTTCTTGTAGCCACCATTGGAAGGCTAGTATCCAGATCAACTATGCGCAGAAAATTTCACCTTTATTTGTTGAAAATTGTACCTTTCACCAAAATTGAATGTATACTTTATCAAAAAGACAAGTATAATCGGGTTTCTCCCATGTCAATTGGAATGCAAATCAATAGCTGTCTGCATATTTTATTGAAAAGTCCAGGTTATATTTGCACAAATAGTTTTTGTATCAAACACATTGTTGGCCTACCACTATTATCTTAATCACATCCATGAAGTACAGGTTTTTGAGTCCAGTATATGTGTGTGGTCAGTCCTCACAGTACGTTTTACCGCAATAGGGATTGTGTTAAAAATATTTCGAAGTTTGACACAATTTGATACTAACAATTCCGAAAATTGGATGCTATCAGTTCCGAAAATAAATATGTCACAATGTCAATCAAACAATATGTATGGAAATAAATATGTCAAATCTATCTCTTAAAGGGACATCTAAATCTATATTTTAAAGGGACCATATGAAGCTTTCTTTCGAATTTCACTTTGCAATTTTGCTGAAGAGCGGAAATTTCTTTTATGTTTGATTTAAGAGTTCAGAAAAATTCAGGTCTACTATCACCACAGGATGTCATAACAAAACAAAATCATTACATCACAAATTTTTAGTTAATTATCCCTTTATTCTTCCTTAGGCAGAACATAATTTATATCAATGTAAATAAAAATGTAATTTTTTCATTGAAACGATATAAATCATCACAAATAATTTAAGTAAATAAGAAAAAAATACAGGAAGCTGTAGTAATTGCACTGACATAGCTATAGTAAATATTTTACCATGGATGTCCTTCCAATTTAAATTTTCTTTGACATTTTTTAAATAAAACTTATTTTTACAGTATTTGTTGTAAAATCGAATTCAAGAATGTAGTTTAAATCGTGTTTATGCAAAATTATAGCATCTTATATATTATAAATTTTTAATTTTTAATTAATTCTTAGTGAATACCAAACTATTGTTATATAATATAATTTTTTTTTATTTTTTAAAGGTATTTTTTTATGTATTAAGTAGATTTTATTACTTTATTTAAATAATATCAAATATTAAAATTAGTATTTGAATTTTTAAAAATTATTTCTTTAATATTATTTTAATTGATGTTTTTTGTCGAACATACGATTTAGTGATGTATGTTTTTGATTCAATAACAAACTTTTTGATTCATTTGAAAACAACGAAAATTTATGAGCAATCATAGTAATTTTTATTATTCAGTTTAATTTTATAAACATTGCAAGATAACTCATAATTACTTCTTTTACCAACTTCATTAGCTAAATGGAACTCAGGAGAAAGTCCCATTTTGGCAAATTTACAGTTGTTTATTACAAATATTTTATGAATTTAAATGATTGATAGTTTTTAAAAACAAGGAGAAGTATAAAAAACTACAGTTTTTGTAGAAATTTAAGTGACATGGAATACACTTATTATTTTAAGTCATTTAATAGAAATTACAACAAATAAATTTACAACAAACATAAATTTGTTCCAATTTATATAAATTATAACAATTTACCATTTAAAAACATTGACTTATTTTCAATGTAATTTTTTTGGTGTAAAAGTAACATTAAAAAACTCTGCCTGGTCATATAAATTTGTTGAAATCATTATTATTTTTTTTTGTCTCAACTACTTTCCTACAATTACTTTTTCCAAAAAAATTTCGTTTTTTTGGATGTATTGCATATTATATTAATTAGAGTTTTAAAATCTATGCATAAATTGTAAAGTATAACTGAAAAAAAAATGGTTTCTGAGTAAATTATGTGTAAACTCAGGTACAGAAAAATTCAGGTACCTGAAATTTGGCAAAATTTCCTGAATTGGCATATTGCTCCAGAGTTTTGACATTCCTTTTTCAACGGACATTCTTTTTTCATTCATAATGAATTATTTAGTAAAGTAAAAGAAATTCACAGAAAAATTCACGTTTAAAGATGTTTCACAGCTAAGAGGCAAGAAACCTTACCAAGTAGTGTATTGGTATTAGGCCGAAAAAAATTTATTGGCCAAGATGGCACCAGTTAGTAAGTGGACAAGAATTCCCATATTGCTCGAAATCCAATACGGTGGAGGAACTCTGAAAGCTAAAGAGTACGATCAATCATTTTGGTAACCTGATCACGTGACAGATCGAAATATTTGGCCCCATAATTGGAGTTATTAATAGATATTTCTTAGCAGCCACTTAAAGAACTTTCTTTCAGAATAACTTCAGAAGGGTTGGGAAAACATTGATTAAGACATTGTACCGCAAAGTTTACGAACTGATAATAATCCAAAATTGCATTTTTTTTAACGTGATTCCAGAGAATAAATCCGATTCTGATTAATTTTTAAACACTACCATGAAAGTTAAAATATTTATTCCAAATTTTCATTGATTTTTATTAAAATATATTTTTTAATGTTTGTTTGTTTGATAAGAAATTCAAATGGTTAGTGCCCCGTAAATATAAAAACAGTATTCACAAAACTTTTATGTACATGAAGGAAAGACATGAAGTATAAATAAATAATAAAGATAACTTTATATTTTGTATTGAGGATAATTGTTTCCATCACAACGTTTTTGAGAGGAATCCAATTAGAAATCCATTGTATTCATAATGCATCGTATTCCAAATAATTACCTTGATATGTAATAAAATACTTTGAAAACTGAATACAAAGTTCATAATACAATCCATGATTGTCCAGTATTTCTCTACTTAAAATAAAAACTCACCTGCCAATAAAATTTAACACACAGCATAGAAATAATTGCAAAACATAAAATCAATAACTTCGAGCATCAGAGTTTTGATTACTTTAAACTGTGCAATTTTTTATCATTATTCATCGTTGAAGACCTGAATGAAGTTGGAAAATAAGATGACTTAACAAAGGCAATTGCACTGAATTTAAGAATATCCAGAAATTTTCCCCAACAAACTGCCGATGCAAGGCGTTCTAACGTATTTTGAAACGATAGCCATCGAGTCACTTTGTTTCTGTAAGCAGTTATTGTAAACAGCTTCATCATCGGATTAAAACCTAAGCTTTTCAGAATGCACATGTTAACTGCCCACGTTATTATTGGGTTTTCAATTGTTGGAATAATAAACTAGAAAACCCATCATGTGCAGAGCATTATCTATCAATATTGTTTTGAATCTTATAAATTGCAACCGTTTACTTGCTTATTCGTTAACAATGAATAAGCATCAATTAAAATGAAACATAACAAACACAAATGTTATGTTGATTTAGAGGGCCTGAATGGTCGAGTGGCTAGCGCTCTGGCGCACGGTACCACAGGTTTCGGGTCCGAGTCCCAGCGGTGCCAGGGTTGTTTTTAGTGGTTCGGAATACACTTTAAAAAATAGGTCCCGGTCTCATATGATCGTACAACGTTGCGAGGGCATTGTTACTCCGCGTCCGTGGCTTTTCTTCAAGTTACACGCGCCCCCTGGGTAATACAAAGTGAGTACGTCTGTGCAGCACTTGCCTTAAGGCATCTAAGACCAAGCTGTCTGTGTTTGCCAGCTGCATTAGAAAGAAAAAAAAAATGTTGATTTAGAAACTGAAATTCATGGAAGTGCATATAACAATAGTGAAATAGAGAGTTATTAAAGTTCCTATTATAATTACTTTAATTCAATTAAGAAAATATTATATTAGTATTTATTCTAACAACAGTTTATTATAACTTGAAACATTTTAAAACAGATTATGCTTTAGAACACAAAGAAATACGTTTTGGGAACGATTTATCAAGCGTAACTATTTATTCCTTTTTCAAATAAATTATAAGTTAATAAACTATAACTTTTCCTTCCCGAAACTCTGACATATAATTTAATAGCTGTTAAAGTTCTATCTTATCAAAACAAAAATTTATTAATTTATTTCTAATGACATTTTATCATAAATATTAACATAATTTAAATTTTTAAACATTTGATTGAAAAAAAAATTTAAAATCAAATTCAGAAGTGCTTGCAATTTTTACACTGTAAAAATTATTTGATAAATGTCAGTGTAAAATTTAATTTATATTCTGAATATCGGCATTTTCAATTAAAATAACAATTTAATGTATTCAAATGATTTCAAAATAATGCTGAAATTTATACTTAAATTATATCTATCATTAAATTCATTTTTATTGGTGACAAAAACAATAATCCTCTTTTAATATGCCAGTATTATAAAACTTAAAATTACACTTATTACAACACATTTCATTTTGCGTCATATTTATTCTATTATTTAAGTTTATCTATGACCATTTATTAATCATCATCTTTTAAGCATTAAATAAATTTCAATCTTTATATAGAAGTATAGACTTTTTGCTCTTCAAACCTGAACTCAGACTTTCCCACCTGTCTTAAACTTATTATTATACAAGATTTCATTTTGTGCCATATTTATTTAAATATTTAACTTTATCTAAGACCATTTATTAATCATCATCTTTTACACATTAAATAAATTTCAATCTTTGTATAGAAATATAGATTTTTTGCTCTTCCAAACTGAACTCAGACTTTTCCACCAGCCTTAATATGTGAATATTTTTAGCACGTTTCTCATTCTTGATCATGTGCACGCACAAAAGCAGAAGAAAAAATCTGTCTATGACCATTTATTAATAAACATCTTTTATGCGTTAAATAAATTTCAATCTTTGTAAAGAAGTATAGACTTTTTGCTTTAAAAACTGAAATCACCTACTTAACTTACTACCACCTGCCTTAAACTTATTACTGTACAAGATTTCATGTTGTGTCAAATTTATTTTAATATTTAACTTTATTTATGACAAACATTTATTAATCATCACCTTTTACATATTAAATAAATTTCAATATTTGTATAAAAGTATAGAAATTTTGCTCTTCAAAACCGAAATCTGACTTTCCCACCTGTCTTAAAATTATTATACAAGATTCCATTTTGTGTAATATTTATTTAAATATTTAACTTTATCTAATACCCTTTATTAATCCTAATTTTGTACACATTAAATAAATTTTAATCTTCGTACAGAAGTATAGAATTTTCTGGTCTTCAAAACGGAAATCAGACATTCATACCTGCCTGAAACTTATTATTATACAAGATTTCATTTTGTGTCATATTTATTTAAATGTTTAACTTTATCTATGGCATTTAATCATCGTTTTTTACACATTAAATAAATTTAAATCTTTGTATAGATATATAGACTTTTGTACTCTTCAAAATCGAAATTAGATTTTCCCACTTGCCTTAAGCTTATTATTATACAAGATTTCCTCTTGTGTCATATTTATTTAAATGTTTAAATTTATCAGTGACCAATTATTAATCATCATCTTTTACACATTAAATAAATTTAAATCTTTGTATAAAAGTATATATTTTTTGCTCTTCAAAACTGAAATCAGACTTTCCCACCAGTATTAAACTTATTATTACACAAGATTTCATTTTGTGTCATATTTATTTTATATTTACTACAAATATTTATTAATCATCATCTTTTACACGTTAAATAAATTTCAGTCTTCGTACAGAAGTATAGACTTGTGTGCTCTTCAAAGCTAAAATCAGACTTCCCCACCAGCCTTAAAAAATGTGAATATTTTTAGCACGTTTCTCATTCTTGATCATGTGCACACACAAAAGCAGTAGAAGAAAAAACCGAGAAAGAGAGAGGGAGTAAGAAAAGGTTGCACAGAAAGACAAAAAATCAAGAGATAAAGGGTAGAAACAAAATCGTCAAAATCCGCCAACTCACCTCTTTCTCGGAAGACGTGACGGATGAAAACGTCCAAAAGAATTTCACGCCCCTGCACCGTTTTCGTCCGCCTGTCTGATTCGGGATGCAGGGGCTGAAGGCCCTCGTGCGCCCCTTGCTTCCCCAGGAGTCAGGTTTAATGGCTCGAATTAACCGGAGAGGCACTGGGGTTTGATCTATTGATGTATTAATGAGCGAGAGGCTTCTGTCCCAACGCATCGGCGGACTTTGATATCGTCCAACGAATACTGGCCACACGCGAGACGTGAACGGACTTGACACTTTCTTTAGCACGGTCGTGGAAGCATGTCATGGTGCAGAAGGTCTCATTGGCAAAACTTGCTTTTAATTAGTAATGAAATCAGTTATAGGGTCGGAATAGTTCGTGTGTCTAATTAGTCCATTAAGAGCCAAACCAATTTTTCCTGAAAGAAAATGAATAAAATTTAATTTATGTACTTTTTTTTAAAAAATAAAATTTAATTTTTGTACTTATTTTTGTGATTTTTGTATTTTTTTCCCTTAATCAAACTTATAAGATTTTAACTAATGAAACAAATGTGACAATGGAAAACTGAATTTATTTATACTCTAGTTACAAATTGTTAGGAAAGAGCAAGGTCATTACAACAGGATTACGAAGTAATTTTTAATCAATTTTATGTAAAGGCACGTGAAGTTCTTCAAGTATTTACAGTTGCAGAATACTTAATTTTTTTAATAAAATTTTTAATAATTTTTACTTTTTTTCTAAATAATAATTTTTTAAATAATAATAATTTTTGTAATTTTTGTACTTTTCCGTTATTTAAACTCATAAAAATTTAATTAAGGGAACAAATATGAAAATGGAAAATCGCATTTGCTTATACAAGTTGTTACGAAAAAGGAAGGTCATTACAAAATGAAGTTCTTCAAGTATTCGTAGTAGCAGAATAAAAAAGCAACTTCAAAAATTGAAATTTGACTGTTAATGTAAAAAAAAAGTATTTATCTATCATCCATAAGAAATAATTCAAATGTGATGAAAAACATAAGAAAAATAAATTGTCTAAAAATAACTAGTAGTTATAAAAAATTATCATGGGAAACCAAATAAATTTTTTGCGTAATTATAGAAGCTGCTTCTCTACACTACACAATAAAATAAACGTGAAAAATTTAGGACAGAAAATAAAAAAGTAAAAGTAAAGTTTAAAAAAAGTTTATGTATTGTTGCGTTTTGGTAGCATTAATCTTAAATAGCTTTAACGTTTTTAGCTACAAAACTATTGTGCATACACAAACATTAACACTGTTCACGAGAAATATCGCTTTTAGCAAACAAAGCATGCAAAATTTCAATGTAATAAAAGTATAATACAACATATGAATGCTTCACTTGCCAACTCAATTAACTCCTTAAAATAAAGCGTTGAGAAAAATAATAAAATAGCATACAATGTTTTTTTTTAAATTATAATTTCAAATAAACGATATAGACTGTATTACTGCAGATGTATCTTTTGTTAAAGATGTATAGAAGGTATAAGATTATATAATTTTTGTTTCATTAAGGGAGTTAATCGATTTGGCAAGAGAAAGAAAGTTATTAATTTAAATTAATTTTTTTATTAAAGAAAAACTTCATTATATACATTTTCTATTAAAGAATTTAGCAAAATTGAATAATAACTAACTATAATAATAAATATATTACGAATATTATTATTTTGCTTAAAGTTATTCATCAACAATATAAATGATGTATTCTTTCTCAGCTGTATTTAAACCACAATTTTTTTAATAATTAAGTTTAATAGGAGAAATGTAGTTTTAACAAGTCCATCATATCTTTAATCCTTTCTCTTGTACACACACATGACCGTATACTTGTATGTGCACATAGATAACTCATGATTGTAATGTTTTAAAATAATACTTTTGAAAAAGAAAACCCATTTTCCAAATATTATTAGCACTACGATTTCATTATTTTCATTTTACGTTTAATGAATACCGAATAACATGACTTTTTTATAACATAAATATTTCTGAAGAAAAAAGTAAAAAAGGATTCAAATGACTAAATATAAAAATTGAAAAGTTATAGATTAAAGTAGCATAACTGATGGAGAGGTAACGAACGCAGATGCAAAAAGAAAGATCTTATTATTTAAATGGGAAAATTTCTGATAAATGTTTTAGATTTCACTTTTACTCAAGAAAATTACTTATTTACTAAATGTAGATAAACGAGTATGTTTTATTTTTATTCGAAATAAATACTTATCCTATTCAATTATATCAAGAGAATAATAAACATTTACATTTTGGGATTGATTTTTAAAAATTATCTAAATTATTTTAATGTTAAAAATAATATTTCTCATGTAAGTAAATAAACTTTTTTATTAAATGAATTGCAAGAATCCATTTACATTATCAAGAAAAAGTATAACATATAATATTGTATTAAAATGATCATGAAAGACTCATTCTTGTAAAGAAAATAACAGCAACATATATATATGTCTTGGAATCCATGGCTGATTAGCAATAGATGATTCAAAAGATGAACAGTCTCAAAAGAATAATTTATAACATTTATAGCTTAATCAACTTAAATTTTAAAATTGAAGTATATTCATGTTAAAAATAAGTTTGTTTGAAATTTTATAAAGACAATTGTGCAATACTAACATTTAAAACTTGAAATACATCTTGGCTATTGCAGTGATACATGAAAAAGAACAAAAAATGTAATTATTTGTAATTTTATGGATTTTATAAGCAAAAAAAAAAAAAATATGAATTCATAATGAGATTGTCTTGCAGAATTTTACTTGCAAATACAGACTTCTATTTCAGTTTTACCAGAGTGGATGCACTTTTCAAGCATATTATATGGACGAAATTGGCATCATTTTGTGTCTTAAAATAAAATATAATGAATGCATTACACATACTTATATTCAAGAAACTATTAATTAAAGCAGAACCGACAAAGGTTGTTTAATGTAAAATGAAAAAAAAAAATATATATATTAGGGAAATTTTAATTCTTAATTCAGAGCTCGTTAAAACAATAAAAACATCAATTTTGTAGAAATGAAAACTTCTTCCTGAATTTAAATAATCTTTAATTTTTTAAAAGAATCTCTTAAAGAAGATTCTGAAATTATTTTTTTTTTCCCTTTTCCGTTTAGTATGATATAAATGATGCAATTAAGTAAAGGAAATTGAGTTAATCAAGGAATTAATTGAATTCTTTAATCAGTAATGAGAACTTCAAAACCATTTTCTTATCGATACCATTTTTTTATCATCACTGTGCAGAATACAGTCTTAAGAAATATGATATTATATATATTTTGATTCCTCTCTTTTTTTATTCCTCTTTATATATATGTATATTATAGCCTGGAGAGAGGAATGTATATTCTTTCACAACTTATCACTCAAATTTGACAGTAGATAAGCAGTGTTGTGGATATTTATATTGCATGCAATTAATGTTTGTACTAATAAGAACAACCTGTCACTTAATTCTGATAGCAGACATAAGGAGATCATATTTAGTGATCATATATATCATGGATAATGAGACCTCTTGAAATTAGTGATTCTCCGTTTACAAATGCAGATGAAATATGGACTATGTCATGTGTTGCTGCAACATCATTGGTGCAACATGAACCATGAGTTGAGGAAGTGTCGACTTCAATGAGAAGTAATGGAAGCTGGCTCCTAGTTGATGGATTTTCTTGAAGGGTGCTTTTTGGAGAGGAAGTAGAGAATTCTGCGACATGCCGCCAAGAAGTCTTGTTTTTCTCTGAAGTAACTGAACAGACTGGAGCCCATTGGGGTTTCGTGTATCATGCCATGGGATAATTAAGGTCTGCTGCATACAGGCAATTAGATTCTTCGTAAATTCGAGAACTCTGAAAATGTCCGACTTTGGAGTGAAGTGAATGTCTGCATTTGTGAATCAAATTATCTCTAATTTCCATTTTTTTTTTAAATTTTATATATATTATTTTATATATATAAAAATATAAAAAAATAAAATATAAAAAATATATTTTATATAATTTATTTTATATATATATATATATATATATATAAATAATGCTTGTAAATAAAAATCAACCATGAACATGAAAGTGGCCCTTTTCTTGAAGCCGTTTTAGGTCTATTATAAGCTCGAGACATTACAATATATAAATTTGTTAGATATAGCTTTTAGTTCCTTCTGTTACATTAATATTTAATTTAAGCATTTTTATAATAATTATATTCTACACAACATAATTAAAGGACATCTTAAAATACAAAAACATTTTAGCGAAATATATATATAACTTATAGACCTATGAACAATATAATATGCTGAAAAATATTACAAAAGCCGTTTGCCTCTTTTTTTAAAGAGCATATATAAATAGAAATTATTATCTATAATTTTAGCAAAAATATATCCAACACTATAGGTTACATTTAGCATTACTCATTTTATTTTGAGATACATGCCATACAATATAATTTGAATTTTCATAAATTGGCAAAAAAAAAAAATAAATAAATATGTTAAATAAATTTGAATAACTGCCCTATTAAATTCTCATCATTAAAATAAAGTCATCAAAATGATGAAAACTGATTGTGGAAGAACTTTAAAATAATACAAATTCTTAAACACTTGGTTACAAATTTAGCAAAATGGTTATCAAAATATATTTGAATTTTAAACTTTATTTCCTCTATGTATTTTATGCAAAAAATTAAAGCACGCATTAGGTTTCGTTTGTCGCTTTACGGCCATTTTATGTACTCTTTGGGTTAATTAGACCGGGACCTACAATTTAACGTGGATTCCTAACCAATAACAATCATCCATGATTCGAACCTGAAGTCTGCTGTACCAAAGGTAGAGGGCTAGCCAATTGGCCATCAGGCCGCTAACACTTTTAGAGGCA